>CM065740.1:562500-605000 GCA_033310375.1 Conus canariensis
TTAGCTTCCCAAAAAGGGCAAAATCAATTTCTTCACTCACAACTATTGGAACTTTCACTTCAGATCTGTTCAGTGAGTCAAAAGTTAACTTCAACGTTATAAATCGACCTAAACTTCCCGCATCTCCCAGCCCGCCATGGGAACTTCAAAGAGCACCATTTGATATTAGCCATACGTCGATAAAAAAAAAAGTGACAATGAAAACCTGACAGGCCAAATAGTAAAAGAGTATATTGAAAATTCGTATCCCTTTCATCTTAAAATTTATACAGATGGGTCTCTTTTGGACACCAAAGAAGCAGGTGCAGCATTTACAATTCCTTCATTGAAAATTGAAAAATCTTATTATCTTGGAAAAAACAAATCTATTTTTACAGCAGAACTAACTGCCATTCTAATGGCTTTGTATTTTCTACTTGACTTTTCAAATCCAATATTCCAAGTCCTCTTCTGTGTCGATTCAAAATCGGTTTTATTCGCCCTAAGTAAACAAACCCTATAGTAAGACAAGATCTGATTACAGATATTCATCACCTAATACATTTCTTGATTATTAGGGGTACAAGAATTAGTTTCTGTTGGGTTCCTTCTCATTGTCGGATTCAGTTTAATGAGAGAGTAGACAGAGCAGCAAAACGGGGAGCGAAAAATACTAGCGGGTCGGAGGTTATCGGTATCCAATTGTCTATCCATGAGGGATACAGTCTTCTAGAAAATGCATGCTGGAAACATTTTAGGAAAAAACAACAAAATTCGGGATGTTCTCTTGATACACGCATAAACCAGCTATTAAACTTTGACACACTTCATTCTTTTTATCAATGTAGTTTGCCGTTTTCTCGGATCATAATTTCGCTAATATATAAGATCAAACTAAACGCATTCAATACAAAGTTTTGCAAAAAATAACATGCCTTTGTGGTGAAATGATGACAAATTCCCACATACTTTTCCACTGCAAGCAGTTAAAACCTCATCTACCACCTCTACCTAATTGTTCTGTGGATACAGTTGTAACCGATTTATCACTAATGTGTAAAATTGCTGTTTCATTGCATCAAAGTCCTATTTTTTTCTGTTTTGTAAAATGGGAACTGGTGTTTTAGTAACCTCCTTATTATGACCGGTTATGTTTTATAGTTAGTTATCCATTCTTTTTGCTGTTGCTGTTAATGTTATTCTTATAGATTTGGTTCGTCTAATATCACATAATGTGTATAGACGTTAAATTGAAGACCTAAACACACACACCACACACACACACACACACACACACACACACACACACACACACACACTCCATGCGGAGAGAACATGATATAAGTGGCATCAGTCACTATAATAGTACGCACGGACGCGCGCATGCGTGTTCACACACACACACACACACACACACACACACACACACACACACACACACACACACACACACACAGCGTGCAAGAAACTACAGTCAGCATAACCTGTGCAGGAATGAACAGGGATTCATGAGGCAGTCATGTCCAGGTACATCAGCATAATTATGTACATATTCAACATTCTTTTTCATGCAAAATTGATTTCAAGTCAGTGAGGAACAGGTAATAATGTTGTGCTCGAGGACAGAGAGAGAGAGAGAGAGAGAGAGAGAGAGAGAGAGAAAAGAGGGAGGAGGGAGGGAGGGAGGGAGGTAGGGAGGGAGGGAGAGCGAGAGAACAGACCTCAAGAAGTCGAAGAACTAAATACAGTTCACAAACCACAGTCAGCAAAACACAGCAATGGTGTGAGGTACAAAGCACAGTCAGCCAAACACAAATGGTGTGAGGTACAAAGCACAGTCAGCCAAACACAGCAATGGTGTGAGGTACAAAGCACAGTCAGCCAAACACAGCAATGGTGTGAGGTACAAAGCACAGTCAGCCAAACACAGCAATGGTGTGAGGTACAAAGCACAGTCAGCCAAACACAGCAATGGTGTGAGGTACAAAGCACAGTCAGCCAAACACAATAATGGTGTGAGGTACAAAGCACAGTCAGCAAAACACAGCAATGGTGTGAGGTACAAAGCACAGTCAGCCAAACACAATAAGGTGTGAGGTACAAAGCACAGTCAGCAAACACAATAATGGTGTGAGGTACAAAGCACAGTCAGCCAAACACAGCAATGGTGTGAGGTACAAAGCACAGTCAGCCAAACACAGCAATGGTGTGAGGTACAAAGCACAGTCAGCCAAACACAGCAATGGTGTGAGGTACAAAGCACAGTCAGCCAAACACAGCAATGGTGTGAGGTACAAAGCACAGTCAGCCAAACACAGCAATGGTGTGAGGTACAAAGCACAGTCAGCCAAATACAGCAACGGTGTGAGGTACAAAGCACAGTCAGCCAAACACAGCAACGGTGTGAGGTACAAAGCACAGTCAGCCAAACACAGCAATGGTGTGAGGTACAAAGCACAGTCAGCCAAACACAGCAATGGTGTGAGGTACAAAGCACAGTCAGCCAAACACAGCAATGGTGTGAGGTACAAAGCACAGTCAGCCAAACACAGCAATGGTGTGAGGTACAAAGCACAGTCAGCCAAACACAGCAATGGTGTGAGGTACAAAGCACAGTCAGCCAAACACAGCAATGGTGTGAGGTACAAAGCACAGTCAGCCAAACACAGCAACGGTGTGAGGTACAAAGCACAGTCAGCCAAACACAGCAACGGTGTGAGGTACAAAGCACAGTCAGCCAAACACAGCAACGGTGTGAGGTACAAAAGCACAGTCAGCCAAACACAGCAAGGTGTGAGGTACAAAGCACAGTCAGCCAAACACAGCAACGTGTGAGGTACAAAGCACAGTCAGCCAAACACAGCAACGGTGTGAGGTACAAAGCACAGTCAGCCAAACACAGCAATGGTGTGAGGTACAAAGCACAGTCAGCCAAACACAGCAATGGTGTGAGGTACAAAGCACAGTCAGCCAAACACAGCAATGGTGTGAGGTACAAAGCACAGTCAGCCAAACACAGCAATGGTGTGAGGTACAAAGCACAGTCAGCCAAACACAGCAATGGTGTGAGGTACAAAGCACAGTCAGCCAAACACAGCAATGGTGTGAGGTACAAAGCACAGTCAGCCAAACACAGCAATGGTGTGAGGTACAAAGCACAGTCAGCCAAACACAGCAATGGTGTGAGGTACAAAGCACAGTCAGCCAAACACAGCAATGGTGTGAGGTACAAAGCACAGTCAGCCAAACACAGCAATGGTGTGAGGTACAAAGCACAGTCAGCCAAACACAGCAATGGTGTGAGGTACAAAGCACAGTCAGCCAAACACAGCAACGGTGTGAGGTACAAAGCACAGTCAGCCAAACACAGCAATGGTGTGAGGTACAAAGCACAGTCAGCCAAACACAGCAATGGTGTGAGGTACAAAGCACAGTCAGCCAAACACAGCAACGGTGTGAGGTACAAAGCACAGTCAGCCAAACACAGCAATGGTGTGAGGTACAAAGCACAGTCAGCCAAACACAGCAATGGTGTGAGGGTAGCCACGAAAATGTCAACAGGCTGCAGTCATGGAAAGACAGAGAAAGGGGAGATAACAACGTCTTCTGCTGGAGAACTGTCAAATTCAGCCATCTCGTTTTGGAGGTACATGTATGTGTGTGTGAAAGTTTTCACCCTGCGGGCAAAAGTTAGCTCCCTTCTTTATCATTGACATGCAAGGCCTGTTCCACACGCCTCCCTGCCCTGAAAATAAACTGCGAGATGATGCTTTTGCTCCGTCATCAACACAAAGTAGGCTAATGGCTCTAGACAAGGGGCAACAACTAATCCAACGTCGTTGAGGGCAGCGAGTTTTCTGGGGATGTAGAGTTGGTCTAGTTTTCTTGGGATGGGCTGTTTCGTGGAAAATGGAGTTGGTCTTTTTTTCCGAGGGCGGGGAAGAGTGGGGAGATGGGGAGTTGGTTTCATGTTTCTGGGACGTGGAGTTCTCTTTGTGTGTGTGTGTGTGTGTGTGTGTGTGTGTGTGTGTGTGTGTGTGTGTGTGTGTGTGTGTGTGTGTGCCAGGACCACTTTCTTTCAACCCAAATCATGACAACCAAAGCATGCAAAGTACTGTTTCAGAATGTTATCTCTCTTCTTGACAAACAAACAACTTACCTCTTCCTGCTGCTTATATATCACATGAGTCCCTGCTTCTTTCTCAGACTACTGTCTTGAAACGATTTGAATCATCGGAAGTAACTTCCCATTCCTCGGTGCAATAATCTAGCACTTTCCTTGACCCTTCACCCTTGACTCTTTCACCCCTGTCTCTGAACAATCCGAACTGGAAATTTCTCAAGGTCCCTTTCCCCAGAGTCTAGTCGGCAGGGTCCTGTGTTTACAGAACTTCTGTGTGAACACCGAGATGTCCTACTTTCCATCATCACCAACATCATCAGTTTTTTTATTCTGCTTTGTGCTCCATGAACAAAAGGCTGCTGGCATCAAACCGTCAAAAAGTCTTCTCTGGACAAAAAGCAGCCACAAGACTCTAGATCAGTCAGAAATCTACCCTTTCTTTCTAAGATTCCTGAAAAGTGGTTTCCAAACGACTTGGGACACGCCTTGAAGCGAACAATCTGTGGCACCCTCTTCACTCAGCCTGTAGGGCAGCACACAGGGCGGAGACAGTTCTGCTCCGTGTTGGGAATGGCATCCTGGCTGCTGTGACGGGAGATCATTTTGTTGTTCTCCTTTCACTCGATACCTCTGCAGCGTTAGACACTGTTGATCATTTTGTTTTTCTGGAATGGAAACTGTCTCTGACAAACGCTCAGACACTCTGCTGTGGTTTCAGTCATACTTGGGTGAACGTACCCACTATGTCTCTGCTTTACTTTCTCTTAAACTCCTCTATCTTTTGGCGTCCCCCAGGGCTCAGTGCTGGGTCCTGTATTGTTTGTTCTGTATACCACACCACTCTCCAGTATTATATACAACAAAGTTTAGACCACTTTATCTGCGCAGACGACACTCAACTTCAGCCAAGCATGCAAACTACCAGGTATCATTACACTCACACAGACATGCATGTCAAGCATGTACAGCTGATATCAAAGTTTAGACGACACAGAACACTTTGAAACTGAACGGTGATCAAACAGACGCTGTAAACTTCACTGCTTGTGACACGCAGTCACATTCCTTCCCTTCCTCCATCTCTGTTGGCTTTTGCGACATGTCATTCTCTGACTATGCAAGACACCTTGATTTCTTTATGGCTTCTTCCCTTTCACGTGTCCTGTTCTTGTGTGTGTACCTGATCCTTTGTGTGTTTCAGTCACGTCAGCAAACAGCACCCTGTGTGTGTCCTGTTCATGTGTGTACCTGATCCTTTGTGTGTTTCAGTCACGTCAGCAAACAGCACCGTGTGTGTGTCCTGTTCATGTGTGTACCTGATCCTTTGTGTGTTTCAGTCACGTCAGCAAACAGCACCCTGTGTGTGTCCTGTTCATGTGTGTGTACCTGATCCTTTGTGTGTTTCAGTCACGTCAGCAAACAGCACCCTGTGTGTGTCCTGTTCATGTGTGTACCTGATCCTTTGTGTGTTTCAGTCACGTCAGCAAACAGCACCCTGTGTGTGTCCTGTTCATGTGTGTACCTGATCCTTTGTGTGTTTCAGTCACGTCAGCAAACAGCACCCTGTGTGTCCTGTTCATGTGTATACCTGATCCTTTGTGTGTTTCAGTCACGTCAGCAAACAGCACCCTGTGTGTCCTGTTCATGTGTGTGTACCTGATCCTTTGTGTGTTTCAGTCATGTCAGCAAACAGCACCCTGTGTGTGTCCTGTTCATGTGTGTACCTGATCCTTTGTGTGTTTCAGTCACGTCAGCAAACAGCACCCTGTGTGTGTCCTGTTCATGTGTGTGTACCTGATCCTTTGTGTGTTTCAGTGACGTCAGCAAACAGCACCCTGTGTGTGTACTGTTCATGTGTATACCTGATCCTTTGTGTGTTTCAGTGACGTCAGCAAACAGCACCTGTGTGTGTCCTGTTCATGTGTGTGTACCTGATCCTTTGTGTGTTTTCAGTCACGTCAGCAAACAGCACCCTGTGTGTGTCCTGTTCATGTGTATACCTGATCCTTTGTGTGTTTCAGTCACGTCAGCAAACAGCACCCTGTGTGTGTCCTGTTCATGTGTGTGTACCTGATCCTTTGTGTGTTTCAGTCACGTCAGCAAACAGCACCCTGTGTGTGTCCTGTTCATGTGTGTATACCTGATCCTTTGTGTGTTTCAGTCACGTCAGCAAACAGCACCCTGTGTGTGTCCTGTTCATGTGTGTGTACCTGATCCTTTGTGTGTTTCAGTCACGTCAGCAAACAGCACCCTGTGTGTGTCCTGTTCATGTGTATACCTGATCCTTTGTGTGTTTCAGTCACGTCAGCAAACAGCACCCTGTGTGTGTCCTGTTCATGTGTGTGTACCTGATCCTTTGTGTGTTTCAGTCACGTCAGCAAACAGCACCCTGTGTGTGTCCTGTTCATGTGTATACCTGATCCTTTGTGTGTTTCGGTCACGTCAGCAAACAGCACCCTGTGTGTGTCCTGTTCATGTGTGTGTACCTGATCCTTTGTGTGTTTCAGTCACGTCAGCAAACAGCACCCTGTGTGTATCCTGTTCATGTGTGTGTACCTGATCCTTTGTGTGTTTCAGTCACGTCAGCAAACAGCACCCTGTGTGTGTCCTGTTCATGTGTGTGTACCTGACTCTTTGTGTGTTTCAGTGACGTCAACAAACAGAACCCTGTCAGCCAACATCACCCTGTGTGTATCGTGTTCCTACGTGTACACGGGCCACGCGGTCGGCCTGGAGTGCATCAGCGCCCCCTACCAGGGTCTCCATAGCAACCTGTCCTGTTTCCAGGGCTGCATCACCACCGCTGTCTACACCGCCAGTCAGTTCTCCCCCGCCCCCCACCCCGCCCCCTGTACACCCCCCACCCCCACATCTACCTCCCCACCCCCGCAATACACAGTTTTTATTTCTCTTTCAGTTTCAGTTTCATCAAGGAGGTGTAACTACGTGCGGACCAGTACACACTCGCTGCACCACATCCACTAAGTTTTGAGACACACTGCGCAGGATTTACAGCTGATGGATGAATGAATCAATGACTAAGGTGAAAGGATTTAAGGCCAGGGTCTCATGGAGACGACTTAGCACATGTCTGACCCGAGCGTTAGTCCATCGAGCTGATCAGACCTTGAGTACCAACTAATGGTCACTTTGGGTTTCAGTTTCACCAAGGGGGCTGTCCTTCGTGTGGACTATCATTCACTTTGGGTTTCAGTTTCACCAAGGGGGCTGTACTTCGTGTGGACTATCATTCACTTTAGGTTTCAGTTTCACCAAGGGGGCTGTCCTTCGTGTGGACTATCATTCACTTTCGGTTTCAGTTTCACTAAGGGGGCTGTACTTCGCGCGGACTATCATTCACTTTGGGTTTCAGTTTCACCAAGGGGGCTGTACTTGGTGTGGACTATCATTCACTTTGGGTTTCAGTTTCACCAAGGGGGCTGTACTTCGTGTGGACTATCATTCACTTTGGGTTTCAGTTTCACCAAGGGGGCTGTACCTGGTGTGGACTATCATTCACTTTGGGTTTCAGTTTCACCAAGGGGGCTGTACCTGGTGTGGACTATCCTTCACTTTGAGTTTCAGTTTCACCAAGGGGGCTTTACTACATGTGGACTAACTTTCAGTTTCAGTTTCATCAACGGGCTTCACTACGTGAGGGCTAATGTTCACTTTCAGTTTTAAGAAGGGCCTGCACTACATCTTGACTAACATACCTTTTCAGTTTCAGTCTCATCAAGGGGCTTTGCTACTTGGGAACTGATGTTCGCTTTCAGCTTCAGTTTCATTAAGGGGCGTTACAACGTGTGGACTAACTTTCAGTTTCAGTTTCATAGAGGGGGCTTTACTACGTGTGGAATAGTCTTTGTACACCGCTCCAAATCTGTGAGCTCATGAGACCATAGTGTGCGGGGGTTCAAAACTCACTGCATGAACGACAAATAACCTGTGAGCTCATGAGACCATAGTGTGCGGGGGTTCAAAATCAAATCATGAACGACAAATCAGAGAGACAAGCACAAAGTGGGGAAGGTGGACTCAAGGACCAGTCACAGCAGACACCTGACCATGACAGTACCCCCCCCCCCCACCTTGTGGTCAGGCCTTGATTGCCTTGTCATTTGGTCTGCGTCACAGCTATAAGTGTGTGTGTGTATGTATGTGTGTGTGTGTGTGTGTGTGTGTGTGTGTGTGTGTGTGTGTGTGTGTGTGTGAACGTATGTGCGTATGCAAGCGCGCATGTCCGTACGTCTGTGAGTGCGCGTATTAGTCTCTGTGTGTGACTATGTGTTCGTATGTCCGTGCTTGCATGTATACATGCATGCCAACAACTACAAATGTAGGTTCTAGGGCAGTGAGTAAAAGTGGCTACTTTTGGTTTGGAGGGACTGTTGAGAGGGTGGATAATCTACTGGAAGAATATAAGACAGGAATATGAATAAAACAATCGATCACGTTACATAAAGCAGGATTGAAAAGGGGGTCAGTTTGTTGACAGACGCATAATGAAAAATAAACTGTCGACAGAATATGTACACATTCTCAATCACAAGAATCAAGTTCATTCTTCTTTTTGACTCGTGTGTGTGTGTGTGTGTGTGTGTGTGTGTCGTGCGTGCGTGCGTGCGTGCGTGCGCGTGCGTGCGTGTGTGCGTGTGTGTATGTGTGTGTGTGTGTGTGTGTGTGTGTGTGTGTGTGTGTGTGTGTGTGTGTTGCTGTGATATGGATTGATCAGAAACAAATCAACTGTTCATTGTTACCCATTGTCAAACACTTGATATATCCTTTCAAAGTGACAGGATTATCGCCAGTCTTCACAGTGACCTTTAACACTGTCTGTGCGGCTACGCCTGACTGAATTCTTAACACTGTGCAGGCTACGGCTGACTGAATTCCTAACACTGTGCAGGCTATGGCTGACTGAATTCCTAACACTGTCTGCAGGCTATGGCTGACTGAATTCCTAACACTGTCTGCAGGCTATGGCTGACTGAATTCCTAACACTGTGCAGGCTATGGCTGACTGAATTCCTAACACTGTGCAGGCTATGGCTGACTGAATTCCTAACACTGGTCAGGCTATGGCTGACTGAATTCCTACCACTGTCTGCAGGCCATGGCTGACTGAATTCCTAACACTGTGTGTACAGACTACGGCAGACTGAACTCGTTAACCCGAGGTTGCCGGATCGAGGAAGCGGGGGAGCCTGACCCGGACAAGGTGGTGTGCGAAGCCCCAGGCGGCGGTCCCCGGTGCCGGGAGATCTGCTTCACCGACCTGTGCAACGACGGCGACGGCGACCTCTACCAAAGGCGTGACCAGTCCACGGGCGACAACTCCAGCACGGTGGTCTCCCCTGGCCTGCTGTGGCTGCTGATTGGTGCGGCCGTCCTTGTGATGTTGCTGTAGCCACTCCCGGCTGTGCGCGCGCATGCGTGGGTCACAGTAGGAGATTTATGGTTTTGTAGGTTGCTGTTGTGTGTGTGTCTGTATGTACACCTGTGATTACTGAAAGCCGTTCCCATACACTCGGCTTCTCTTCTCTCTCTCTCTCTCTCTCTCTCTCTCTCTCTTCTCTCTCTCTCTCTCTCTCTCTTACTTTCATTTACATCAATGATTTACCTCTCCATATGACATCCACCTATGAACTCTTTGCTGATGATGCAACAATCCACACAAATCATTCTGATGTTACTGTTCTTGCACAAACTTTACAAGAAAGTGCGAATGACCTCGTAAAATGGACTGAACTAAATCACATGTCGCTTCACCTTCAAAAAACTAAATCCATGCTTATCACAACCAGGCAAAAAAGACAAAATCTCACTATTAAGTTTCCACCTGTCCATCTTAAGGATGAGCCGGTTGAACAGGTTACATACCTCAAAGTGCTAGGAATAACATTTGATAACAATATTAGTTGGCAAGCTCACATAACCTCACTGTGCAAAAAAGTTTCACAGAAAGTTTATCAACTCTCCAAAATCAAACGCTTCCTCGACCTGCATTCACGCAAGCTCTTTTTCCAGTTTCATATTCAATCATACATAGACTATGGATCTACTCTATAGGACTCTGCTAGCGCTAACACCCTCAAACCATTGTTAAGCCTACACAAGCGAGCACTCAATTTAGTCCTCCTAAAAAGCAGTAGCCTTCTGGACTCGGACTATAAAAAGATTCAAGTTCTCCCCTTAAGTCTGAGATTAGAATACAACAAAGGGGTCATAATGCACAGGATTGTGTCTGGGAAGGCACCCTCAACATTAGTTCACAGATTCTCAATTAATTCCTCAAGGACTCTACCCAAACTTCATGTCTCTGTTCCTAGAATTGTTTTATTCAAATCCAGTTTAACATATTCAGGTTCCTGCCAACGAAACTCGCTCCCTGAATCAACCAAACAGCACCAATGCATATCAACCTTCAAACACCATTATTTCAACCATCTTATGTGCCAGTACTTGCATACCCCGCCATAAATCCACCACCAACCACCACCACCCTCTTTGCCTTATGTATGAACCTGACTATTTAGAATGTGTTTTGTACTTGAAATGCACATGTTATTCTGTTTAGTACGTATGTCTTATGTGAGTACGTGTGTGTGTGTGTGTGTGTGTGTGTGTGTGTGTGTGTGTGTGTGTGTGTGTGTGTGTGTGTTTCCTACTACCTGCTGCCCTCTTGTCATTATGTCGTTATGCTTGTATTCTTATGCGACTCTGTCTGTCTGTCTCTGTCTCTCTCTCTGTCTCTCTCTCTGTCTCTCTCTCTCTCTCTCTCTCTCTTCTGTCTGTCTGTCTGTCTGTCTCTCTCTCTCTCTCTCTCTCTCTCTCTCTCTCTCTCTCTCTCTCTCGGTCCTACTGGAATGACTTGATTTATTATCTATATGACATTCTCCCCCCCCCCCTACCCGTGGTGACTGGGCTATCATTATGCATTTTCCCCCTCCATTTGTGCTTTATTTTCTTTTTTCTCTGGTGCTTCAAAATCGATTGTCTTGCATCTCCTTGGTATTTTTTTTTGATTGTCAGATTGTTCTAAACATGTTCTTTCCCGCACCCACTCTCGCCTCTTTCTCCCTCTCTCTCCTCTCTCTCTCTCCCTATTCGCCCCTTCCCTGCATTCCTCTCTCTCTCTCTCTCTCTCTCTCTCATTTTTTAAAATTTAAATTCAACTTTTAATTTCGTATCGTATTGTAGTTCTAGCCACTTTTTGCATGCTTCTTTTGTTGCCTTATCTTATTTTGCATTGTTGACCCTACTCAGGGCGAGGACTGGACGTAAAAAAGCAATCCTCGTAAATATAGAATTTTGTCTTGTCTTTTCTCTCTCTCTCTCTCTCTCTCTCTCTCTCTCTCTCTCTCTCTCTCTCCTCCCTCCTCCTCTCTCTCTCTCTCTCTCTCTCTCTCTCTCTAATGAACGTGCGTGGGGGGAGGGGGGGAGAGAAGTCAGGATTGAGGGGGGAGGGGATGTTGGAGGTGGGCCAGTTTGGACTTCATACGTGCATGTGACATTTTTACCCTGCAACTTAACCACATTCCATGTTTCCGAGTTGTCACTGATGTGAATCACAGCCCATGTTGTCACTGATGTGAATCACAGCCCATGTTGTCACTGATGTGAATTACAGCCCATGTTGTCACTGACGTGAATCACAGCCCGTGTTGTCACTGACGTGAATCACAGCCCATGTTATCACTGATGTGAATCACAGCCCATGTTGTCACTGATGTGAATCACAGCCCATGTTGTCACTGATGTGAATCACAGCCCATGTTGTCTCTGATGTGAATTACAGCCCATGTTGTCACTGATGTGAATCACAGCCCATGTTGTCACTGATGTGAATCACAGCCCATGTTGTCATTGATGTGAATCACAGCCCATGTTGTCACTGATGTCAATCACAGCCTATCTTATCGCTGAACCCGAAAAAAGTCCTTCAAAACGGCTGAAATACTGGAGGGAAGGCCAGTACACTTGGCTCTTTTGGTGTGTGTGTGTGTGTGTGTGTGTGTGTGTGTGTGTGTGTGTGTGTGTGTGTGTGTGTGTGTGTGTGTTTTTGAAGGGGATTTCGTTTTGTTTCGTTTCGTTTCGTTTCGTTTCGTTTTGTTTGGTCTGGTTTGGTTTGGTTTAGTTTGGTTTAGGTTTACGGTTTTTCCTCAACTGTCAATGTTTATTTACCTTGCCTTGTGTACATAACAGCAATATAACGACTGCAGTTCCTAATGATTCGCTTGCATTATGTGGCTAAGGTCTCATTTCCGTTCTTTTTTTTCCAATGCTTTGGATGAATGGACGAGAAGACAGTGTTTGTCGATTGTTTTTGTTGCTGTTTTTTTTTGTTGTCGTTGTTTGTTTGTTTTTCATCATGATCATATTGAGAATTTGCGTTCAACCTTTGGATCCTTTGCTAAAATGTTACCAATTCTCTGTTATACGTCAGAATCATTTTGAAACAAATACAAAACTATTAGGCCTAGATAAAAGCCCGCCTGGGGAAAAAACCTGACATGCTACATTCATGTCCCTGTTTGGCAAGATTGGTTTACAGTCCGATTTGGAAAAGGTTCCATTTCTACAGAATATTTAATTGCTTCAATCACTTACTGACATGTGTGTTAAGATCATGCATACTGATCGCCATTATAAGCGTGTCATGACAAAGTTTATATTTGATGTGTTCCATATCTTCGTCCTTTATTGACCTTATAGACAGCGAAATATTTGAAAAATGATTTGCCTGGCAAATTAGGACCCAAGGGAAGATGAATCTATTTTGTCTTTGTATGTGTTGACCGACATCAGTAAAAAAAAAAAAATGATACCCATAATAAATGTTAGTCTTTTCTGTTCAGTTTCATTTTCCTGATATCATTAACAAACGCACATACACATATACGCACGCACGCACGCACGCCCTTACACACACATGCACGCATGCACGCACGCACACACACACACACACACACTCTCTCTCTCTCTCTCTCTCTCTCTCTCTCTCTATCTATCTATCTATCTATCTATCTAGCATGATTGAAATGAACGTTGGTAACAACTACACAGTTCCTGCTTTGGTTATGTCCCTTCGTGCTTCTTGGTTCAGTCGTCCTCATGCTATGCTTGTGATACTATTTTGTCTCCTCTTCTTCTTCTTCTTCTTCTTCTTCTTCTTCTTCTTCTTCTTCTTCTTCTTCCGTTCCTTTCTCCACACTTCTGTCCTTCCTCTGTCTTTGTTAACTCTCTCTCTCTCTCTCTCTCTCTCTCTCTCTCTCTCTCTGTATGTGTGTGTGTGTGAGTGTATGCGTGTGTGTGTGTGTGTGTGTGTGTGTGTGTGTGTGTGTGTGTGTGTGTGTGTGTGTGTGTGTGCGTGTGTGGCTTACAAAATTTTGTCAGAATACAGCACATAGAATGTTCATAGATATCCTCATGGGAGTTTGGATGTTACATATGTAAATGTTAAACAGACACGCACAACATCCATTCTAGGTGATAAACAGGCGTGTTGAAGCTTAAGTTTACATCTGTAAATGATAATCAGACAGTGTAATTTCCCCTTTCAACCAGTAAATCCTGTGATGCCATGTACGTTTTGTACAATAATCGTCGACGTTTTCTCTGTGTCTACAGCTTTGATGGTTCTCTAGGAAATATCTCTACACGTTTATGTGCGCTTGTAGCCATGTTGTTGTTTTTTTTTTTAACCTTTGCTGTGTGTGTGTGATGTATTTATAAACTTCTCATACAATGTGTTTTAATCAGAATTATGTAAATACTATCATGTGATATAACATGGATGCTGTAGAACATTGTTTGCTTGCATTCTTTGAATGGTGTGCTTTATAGTGGTCTTGTTGTTGCTGTTTCGTGATGAAATATTGTGTTAGACTTACAATGCTGCCTCACCGTAGCTTTTACTGGTGATGAGAATGACGCTGTGATGATGTGGTGAGTGATTGACCATAATTAAATGTTGGCAACAATAAAGTCATATGATGAAATGGGAATCACATGTGTATGTGTGAATGACATAAAATGGGAATCACATGTGTATGTGTGAATGACATGAAATGGGAATCACATGTGTATGTGTGAATGATATGAAATGGGAATCACATGTGCATGCGTGAATGACATGAAATGGGAATCACATGTGTATGTGTGAATGACATGAAATGGGAATCACAAGTGTATGTGTGAATGACATGAAATGGAAATCACATGTGTATGTGTGAATGACATGAAATGGGAATCACATGTGTATGTGTGAATGACATGAAATGGGAATCACATGTGTATGTGTGAATGACATGAAATGGGAATCACATGTGTATGTGTGAATGACATGTAAATGGGAATCCATTAGTTAGGTCTATCCACAGACAATGGCCAATCACATGTGTTATGTGTATGGCTGTTAGGACTCTGACTGTACTTATTGCCTCACGCTCTCTTCCACGACGACTTTGCCCAACGCACTTGCTCTTAGGTGCTTAGGCCTAGCACTCTTGCCACTGGTAATTTATTCCCTCATGCTCTCTTGCCACTGGTAATTTACCTCATGCACCTTGCACTGGTGACTTTACCTCATGCACTCTTGCCACCGGTAACTTTATCCTCATGCTCTCTTGCCACGGTAATTTTACCTCATGCACTCTTGCTACTGGTAACTTTATCCTCATGCACTCTTGCCACTGGTAACTTTACCTCATACTCTCTTGCCACTGGTAACTTTACCTCATGCACTCTTGCCACTGGTAACTTTACCTCATGCACTCTTGCCACTGGTAACTTTAACCGTCATGTACACTCTTGTCACTGGTAATTTTATCCTCATGCACTCTTGCCACTGGTACCTTTACCGTCATGCACTCTTGCCACTGGTAACTTTACCGTCATGCACTCTTGCCACTGGTAACTTTACCCTCATGCTCTCATGCCACTGGTAATTTTATCCTCATGCACTCTTGCCACTGGTACCTTTACCGTCATGCACTCTTGCCACTGGTAACTTTACCTCATGCACTCTTGCCACTGTAACTTTAAACTCATGCACTCTGCCACTGGTAACTTTACTGTCATGCACTCTTGCCACTGGTAACTTTAACCGTCATGCACTCTTGCCACTGGTAACTTTACCGTCATGCACTCTTGCCACTTGTACCTTTAATCTCATGCACTCTTGCCACTGGTAACTTTATCCCCATGCACTCTTGCCATGGTAACTTTACCCTCATGCTCTCTTGCCACTGGTAACTTTACCCTTATGCTCTCTTGCCACTGGTAACTTTACCGTCGTGCATCTTGCCACTGGTAACTTTACACCTCATGCACTCTTGCCACTGGTAACTTTACCCTCATGCACCTTGCCACTGGTAATTTACCCTCATGCCTCTTGCCACTGGTAACTTTACCGTCATGCCTCTTGCCACTGGTAACTTTACCTCATGCACTCTTGCCACTGGTAACTTTACCCTCATGCACTCTTGCCACTGGTAATTTTACCGTCATTGCACTCTTGCCACTGGTAACTTTATCCTCATGCACTCTTGCCACTGGTAACTTTACCCTCATGCACTCTTGCCACTGTAACTTTACCGTCATGCACTCTTGCCACTGGTAACTTTCCCATGCACTCTTGCCATGGTAACTACCCTATGACACTCTTGCCACTGGTAACTTTACCCTCATGCCTCTTGCCACTGGTAACTTTACCTCATGCACTCTTGCCACTGGTAACTTTACCCTCATGCACTCTTGCCATGGTAACTTTACCTCATACTCTTGCCACTGGTAACTTTACCCTCATGCACTCTTGCCACTGGTAACTTTACCCTCATGCACTCTTGCCACTGGTAACTTTACCCTCATGCACTCTTGCCCTGGTAACTTTACCTCATGCACTCTTCCATGGTAACTTTACCCTCATGCACTCTTGCCACTGGTAACTTTACCTCTCACTGCACTCTTGCCACTTGGTAACTTTACCCTCATGCACTCTTGCCACGGTAACTTTACCTCATGCACTCTTGCCACTGGTAACTTTACTCCTCATGCATCTTGCCACTGGTAACTTTACCCTCATGCACTCTTGCCACTGGTAACTTTACCCTCATGCACTCTTGCCACTGGTAACTTTATCATCATGCACTCTTGCCACTGGTAACTTTACCGTCATGCACTCTTGCCACTGGTAACTTTACCGTCATGCACTCTTGCCACTGGTAACTTTACCTTCATGCACTCTTGCCACTGGTAACTTTACAACTCATTCATTCTTGTCACTGGTAACTTTATACCCTCATGACGCACTCTTGCCACTGGTAACTTTACTGTCATGCACTCTTGCCACTGGTAACTTTACAACTCATTCATTCTTGTCACTGGTAACTTTACCCTCATGCACTCTTGCCACTGGTAACTTTACCCTCATGCACTTTTGCCACTGGTAACTTAACCATCATGCACTCTTGCCACTGGTAACTTTATCCTCATGCACTCTTGCCACTGGTAACTTTATCCTCATGCTCTCTTGCCACTGGTAACTTTACCCTCATGCTCTCTTGCCACTTGTACCTTAAATCTCATGCACTCTTGCCACTGGTAACTTTATCCTCGTGCACTCTTGCCACTGGTAACTTTACCCTCGTGCACTCTTGCCACTTGTACCTTTAATCTCATGCACTCTTGCCACTTGTACCTTTACCCTCGTGCACTCTTGCCACTGGTAATTTTATCCTCGTGCACTCTTGCCACCGGTAACTTTATCCTCATGCACTCTTGCCACTGGTAACTTTGCCCTCATGCACTCTTGCCACTTGTACCTTTAATCTCATGCACTCTTGCCGCTGGTAACTTTACCCTCATGTACCCTTTCCACTGATAACTTAACCCTCATGCACTCTTGCCACTGCAACTCTACCGTCATGCACTCTTGCCACTGGTAACTTTACCCTCATGCCTCTTGCCACTTGTACCTTTAGTGTCATACACTCTTGCTATTGGTACCTTTACCCTCATGCACTCTTGCCACTGGTAACTTTACCCTCATGCACTCTTGTCACTGGTAACTTTAGTCTCATGCACTCTTGCCACTGGTAACTTTAGTCTCATGCACTCTTGCCACTGGTAACTTTACCGTCATGCACTCTTGCCACTGGTAACTTTACAACTCATGCACTCTTGCCACTGGTATCTTTACCCTCATGCACTCTTGCCACTGGTAACTTTACCGTCATGCACTCTTGCCACTGGTAACTTTACCGTCATGCACTCTTGCCACTGGTAACTTTATCCTCACGCACTCTTGCCACTGGTAACTTTATCCTCATGCACTCTTGCCACTGGTAACTTTACCGTCATGCAATTTTGCCACTGGTAACTTTACCCTCATGCACTGTTGCCACTGGTAACTTTACCCTCATGCACTGTTGCCACTGGTAACTTTACCGTCATGCACTCTTGCCACTGGTAACTTTACCGTCATGCACTCTTGCCACTGGTAACTTTATCCTCACGCACTCTTGCCACTGGTAACTTTATCCTCACGCACTCTTGCCACTGGTAACTTTATCCTCATGCACTCTTGCCACTGGTAACTTTACCGTCATGCACTTTTGCCACTGGTAACTTTACCGTCATGCACTCTTGCCACTGGTTACTTTAACCTCATGCACTCTTACCACTGGTTACTTTATAAAAATGATAATAATGCTTATGATTATTTATGGCGCTTAATCTTACATCATAAGCCCTAAGCGCTTACAAATACAGAAAAGGCTAAAGAAAACATAAATGAAACCAGTAAGATGAATATTGCAATAAGTACCAAGCACCTACAAACAAGGGTGCATAATAACACCCACCCACGCACGCGCGCGCGCGTACACACACACACACACACACACACACACACACACACACACACACACACACACACACACACACGATCACACACACACTGTCTCACTACAACGGACACAACAGCATGCGCGCGCGCACACACACACACACACACACACACACACACACACACACACACACACACACACTAGTCGCAGAATCAATTTGATGGGCAAGGGAAGGGGAAGAAAGAAATGCTATTGATAGATGAAGAGGGTTGTTTTAAGAGATGCCTTGAAGGAAGACAGAGAGTTTGAACTACGAAAAGCTATTGGGAGTTTATTCCAAGAAACCGGACCCTGAAAAGAAAAAGAACGATCGCCACAGGTTTTAGTTCCAAATCGAGGGATTTTGAGCAGTGTATTGTCGATAGAAGAACGCAACTGCCTAGAAGGAACATAGAGATGAAGGAGATCAGGAAGGTAGGAAGGAGCTGAGCCATTCAGAGATTTAAAGCAGAGTAAGGACAGTTTGTAGTCTATTCGTTTTTCAACAGGCAGCCAGTGAAGAGAAAGGAGTAAGGGAGTGGCATGGGAAGATCTCATCCACTCTTGCCACTGGTAACTTTACCCTCGTGCACTCTGGCCACTGGTGACTTTAGCTCTCTTGCCGTTGATACTTTCAACTCCATGCACTCTTACCGCTGACAGCTTTAGCTACATGCACAATTGCCACTGGTAACTTTAACATCATGCACTCTTGCCAGTGATAATTTTTAGTTGCATACACTCTTGCCAGTGATAACTTTAGTTGCATGCACTCTTGCCAGTGATAACTTTAGCTGCATACACTCTTGCCAGTGATAACTTTAGTTGCATGCACTCTTGCCAGTGATAACTTTAGCTGCATACACTCTTGCCAATGATAACTTTAGTTGCATGCACTCTTGCCAGTGATAACTTTAGTTGCATGCACTCTTGCCAGTGATAACTTTAGTTGCATGCACTTTTGCCAGTGATAACTTTAGTTGCATGCACTCTTGCCACTGGTAGCTTTAGCCTCATCCCTATTTGTCGCTGGTAATGTTAACCTCATGCACTCCTACCACTGCCAACTTTCTGCAAGCACTCTGGCTGACATCTTTAGCCGCATGTAATCCTGTCTGCGGTAACTTAGCCTCATGCACATTGGACATTGTTGACTTTAGCCTCATGCACACTGGACACTGTTGACTTTAGCCTCATGCACACTGGACACTGTTGACTTTAGCCTCATGCACACTGGACACTGTTGACTTTAGCCTCATGACTTTAGCCTCATGCACACTGGACACTGTTGACTTTAGCCTCATGACTTTAGCCTCATGCACACTGGACTCTGTTGACTTTAGCCTCATGCACACTTGACACGGTTGACTTTAGCCTCATGACTTTAGCCTCATGCACACTGGACACTGTTGACTTTAGCCTCATGCACACTGGACACTGTTGACTTTAGCTCATGACTTTAGCCTCATGGACACTGGACACTGTTGACTTTAGCCTCATGACTTTAGCCTCATGCACACTGGACAATGTTGACTTTAGCTTCATGACTTTAGCCTCATGCACACTGGACACTGTCGACTTTAGCCTCATGCACACTTGACATTGTTGACTTTAGCCTCATGCACACTGGACACTGTTGACTTTAGCCTCATGCCTTTAGCCTCATGCACACTGGACACTGTTGACGTTAGCCTCATGCACACTGGACATTGTTGACTTTAGCCTCATGACTTTAGCCTCATGCACACTGGACACTGTTGACTTTATAGCCTCATGACTTTAGCCTCATGCACACTGGACACCGTTGACTTTAGCCTCATGACTTAAACCTCATGCACACTGGACACTGTTGACTTTAGCCTCATGACTTTATCGGAAAGGAAATGAGGCAGGGAACAGTAAACGATAAACAGTAAACAAGTGGGGTACTTTTTGCTCCCATAAGAAAACTTAACACAGAGTAACTTTTATTCAAGACTGGCACAGCCTTTTAAACTTGAATAAAGTCAGACAAATACATAGACGAACAATCTAATAGTGGGGGAAAAAAACAAGCGGAGGCCAACAACCGAACTGTCCCCACAGTAAAATGTAGGGGACAATCTTTTGTTTTTTCCCCCACTATTAGATTGTTCGTCTATGTATTTGTCCGACTTTATTCAAGTTTAAAAGGCTGTGCCAGTCTTGAATAAAAGTTACTCTGTGTTAGGTTTTCTTATGGGAGCAAAAAATACCCCACTTGTTTACTGCTCATGACTTTAGCCTCATGCACACCGGACACTGTTGACTTCAGCCTCATGACTTTAGCCTCATGCACACTTGACACTGTTGACTTTAGCCTCATGCACACTTGACACTGTTGACTTTAGCCTCATGCACACTTGACACTGTTGCCTTTAGCCTTATGCACACTGGACATTGTTGACTTTAACCTCATGCACACTTGACACTGTTGACTTTCGCCTCATGACTTTAGCCTCATGCACACTTGACACTGTTGACTTTAGCCTCATGCACACTTGACATTGTTGACTTTAGCCTCATGACTTTATCTTCATGCACACTTGACATTGTTGACTTTAGCCTTATGCACACTGGACATTCTTGACTTTAGCCTCATGCACACTTGACACTGTTGACTTTTGCTTCGTGACTTTAGCCTCATGCACACTTGACACTATTGACTTTAGCCTCATGCACACTTGACACTGTTGACTTTATCTTCATGCACACTGGACATTGTTGACGTTAACCTCATGCACACTTGACACTGTAGACTTTCGCCTCATGCACACTTGACACTGTTGACTTCAACCTCATGCACTCTTGACACTGTTCACTTTAACCTCATGCACACTTGGCACTGTTGAATTCAACCTCATGTACACTTGGCACTGTTCACTTTAACCTCATGCACACTTGGCACTGTTGAATTCAACCTCATGCACACTTGGCACTGTTGACTTTCGCCTCATGCACACTTGACACTGTTGACTTTCGCCTCATGCACACTTGACACTGTTGACTTTCGCCACATGCACACTTGACACTGTTGACTTTAGCCTCATGCACACTTGACACTGTTGACTTTAGCCTCATGCACACTTGACACTGTTGACTTTAACCTCATGCACTCTTTCCTCTGATCACTTTAACCTTGTGCCCTCTACCCACTGAAATCTTTAGCTTTATGCACTCTCGCCACTGAAATCTTTAGCTTTATGCACTCTCGCCACTGAAATATTTAGCTTTATGCACTCTCGCCACTGAAATCTTTAGCTTTATGCACTCTCGCCACTGACAGTTTTAGCCACATGCAGTCTTGCTGCTAAGAAATGTAGGTGTGCAAACTCTTGCCGCTGATAACTTTAGCCACTCACTCTTGCTGCTGATAACTTTAGCCACTCACTCTTCAGGCTGATAACTTTAGCCACTCACTCTTGCCGCTGATAACTTTTGCCACTCACTCTTGCCGCTGATAACTTTTGCCACTCACTCTTGCCGCTGATAACTTTAGCCACTCACTCTTGCCGCTGATAACTTTAGCCACTCATTCTTGCCGCTGATAACTTTAGCCACTCACTCTTGCCGCTGATAACTTTAGCCACTCACTCTTGCCGCTGATAACTTTAGCCACTCGCTCTTCAGGCTGATAACTTTAGCCACTCACTCCTGAAGGTGATAACTTTAGCCACTCACTCTTGCCGCTGATAACGTTAGCCACTCACTCTTGCCACTGTTAATTTCAACTGCAAGCATTCTAGCCGTTGATAATTTTATCTTTATGCAAACTTGCGGTTGATAACTTAAGAGCTGCATTCACAATCGCCGCTGATATGTCTCTTTAAGAAAGCTATCTTTGATTATGAAATCACGAATAATTTCATACTCTTTTTTTATTTTCTCAACGTTTTTCTCACTCCTAAAATTCTGAAGAATCAGAATATATCATATTTATTCGTCTAAAGACTGACTTCTTCGTGTCATCCCTCACGAGTTTCCCATGGAAAATGATGAGATGGCAATCACGAATGTCTCAAAGACGAAAGTAATTCGTCATCTGTCAAGAAAGCGTGTCATGCTTATTTAACAGAACGATCGTGGTGAGTTCGTTTCTTTCTTTCTTTCTTCTTTGTCTTGTCAAGATTTTCTCTCTGTTACAATTCTGAAGAATCAAAAGATAATGTTTATTCCTCGTCTAAAGACATGCCCTCTTCGTGTCCACGTCCTCCCTCACAAAATTATATCCGATGGAAAATTAGGAAACGGCACTCACGAATGTCCCAAAGACTAGAATAATGTGTCATCTGTCAAGAAAGCTTGTCATAATTATTTGACAACAACAATTATGGTGAGTTCGGTTTTCTTTCTTTCTTTCTTTTTTCCTTCCTTCCTTCCTTCCTTCTTTCTTCCTTTCTTTCTCTTCTTCGATTCACTGTGCAACAAGGCGAGTCTTTATAACATCCTATTTTGGTTTGTCAGAGTGTGCGTGCGTGCGTGCGTGCGTGCGTGTGTGTGAGTGCATGCGTGTGTGCGTGTGTCTCTGTGTGTGTGCGCGCGCGCGCGTACGTGTGTGCCTTCGTGCGTGAGTGCTTGTGTGTGAGTGCGTGTCGGCGAAGGGGGGGGGGGGCGGGGGGGCGTGTATGCGTGCCTCTCTCTCTCTCTCTCTCTCTCTTCTCTCTCTCTCTCTCTCTCTCTCTCTCTATTGATGTCACTGGATTGTTGGGTCTTTCACTGACTGATCGATACCAAACATAAGTGAGTCTTCTTTCATACGCATCGCTGGCAAGCAGCACAAAGAATTGCCAACCATGACAAAACAAACAAACAAACAAAAACGATTGAAACAGACTGACGTACACACACAAAGTGAAATGAAAGTTCAACTCAGTGGAGAGCATGCGTCCTGATTTCAATCACGCTCAAACTCGAACATATCGGACATAGGCCTACCTAGGTTTCCTTTCTAACTGATAGTTTACCTGACAGCTGGTCGGGAATCGTTGGCGGGACACCTACCTGACAGCTGGTGGAGGGCCCCAACAACAGTCGCTGTCGGCACTGGTCAGCTTCACTGGGAACACGGCGGCGGTTTCCCTAGCACGGCCTAGGCCTGTTGTGCTTGTTTATCTGTGTGCTCTACGTGCTTGTGAAGCATGCCGATACTGATTCTATCACAGCCACACCATGCGTTTAGTAAAGCAAGATTTTAGCATGCTACACATGCAGATGTCAGTGATAAACAATAATGCTTCCTACCTGAACTTGCTCTGTCCCCGTCCGAATCACTGAATCCATTTGAAACTGATGTCACTTGTATCAACACACACCAAGCAAATTGTTGTGCTTTTCATCTTCATGGTAAGCCTACTCACGACTGGGCTACACAGTTTCGTAACTTGGGAATTTCTTCTTCTTCCGCGTTCCCTGGTCATGCTGGTCAGATGCAAAGTCCGGTAGCTTGGGCGAAGTCAGCGGTCCGTCGGAGTGAGTCCGCCGTTCCCCACAGCTTTTCTTGGGAGTTCCACTGCACCGGGCCAGAACTCACGCCGCAGGCTGTCGAAAGTGGGACAGGACTGAAGTACGTGGGCTGGGTTTTGTGGGCCAGTACCACATGGGCACTCATCTGCGTGTGATATATTCAGGCGATAGAGGTGGGAGAGCAACTGACAGTGTCCAGTTCTTAGTCTGAAGACGGCGACTTGTTGGGCACGCTCAAGATGGTGAATGTCATCCTTCTCTACCTCCACCTGTAGTCTTTCTCTCCATGCTGTCCTGAACTGGCTGCGGATGATGGTCTTCGCCTCTCTGTAGGATACAGCATGGGCTCTTTGGTCTTGTTGGTTGCCCGCCTTGGAGAGTCTGTCTGCCTCTTCATTTCCAGCAATACCACAGTGGGAGGGAATCCACTGCAGGACTGGTGTTGTCTTCCTGCTCAAGGTGTGCAGTTCCTGTATGATTTCCTGTAGGATCTGCTCTCTTTCTCTCCTCTGGAGGCTTTGAAGGACGGCTCGACAATCTGTAAGGAACACCGTGTGAGTTGGTAAGATGTCCCTTTCATTTAGTATCTGTAACATGAGAATAAACGGGAGAGGGATAGAGAGGGTGAGAGAGGGAGGTAGAAAGGGAGAGAGAGAAACACACACACGCACACGCACACGCACACACACACACACACACGTACGCACACTGACAGGAACCTACACACCAAAACACTGGTACACACACACACACACACACACACACACACACACACATACACACATACACACACAAGTTCAAATTATTTCCAACCCACACCCACCCTAATTGAAATCACACACAGACACACATACACACGCATGTCCACACACACACACACACACACACACACACACAGAGTCGCAGTTTTGTTTTCACAAGCCGCGTCAGCAACTTTCCTCCTTCTTCAGTGAGAGGTTTATCAATGTCCTCATCGTCTCAAGTCTAAATATACTGTCCTTGCGTTTCAGTTGAAGGAAGGTCGCAGTTTTGTTTTCACAAGCCGCGTCAGCAACTTTCCTCCTTCTTCAGTGAGAGGTTTATCAATGTCCTCATCGTCTCAAGTCTAAATATACTGTCCTTGCGTTTCAGTTGAAGGAAGGGGGGTAATTGCGACGTCAGTGACTGGGTTTTGAGAGAACTATAAAATAGGCATTCTGGCTCACCCGGCTCCGCTGTTGCTCCGCCGGCTTACCCAGAATGCCTATTTTATAGTTCTCTAATAGTAAACACTTTACAAACATACATAATGTGTAGGATTATCTGTTTTTAACACTAATTTAGAAAACTTTTGAGACTTAAGTTTTTGCTTAATCCTTCGTTTTTCTTGATCGTTTTCAATAACATCATTTTCACGCATACATTCATCAAATGCGTCTCTGTGAAATCAATTTCTGCAAAACTCTTCACATCTGGCCGCATTACCGATCACCTCTGGGTCTTACTTGAGACCCTATGGCGCCCTAGGGCCCCAAGTCAGACCCAGAGGGTCACGTATAACACGGCCAGATGTGAAGAGTTTTGAGGATATGCCTCTCATACTTGTTTGCCTGCTTTCTATTTGTCTAATTTGGGCAATCCCCTCACCCCCATTTTAGTGGTCCTTCCCATAGCCGCACCAGGGCGACCATTTTAGGTTTACGGGCGTTCATAGCCGCGCCAGTGACCATATTTTGGGTTTACGGGCGTTCATAGCCGCGCCAGTGACCCAATACGAAAGTGGGAAGGATCACTTGAGGGCAGGGAAGAGGGCAAATTTAGACTTTTCAATGCTATGACAACCAAGTATTTAAAACTACCGCGGGCATATCCTCAGTGTTGTTATCTTCAAGATTTATATATACTGTACACAAACAAACGCTTTACAATTACATGGTGTCTACTTGCCTAGAGTAAAGTTGTTTTTTATTTTGTTAAAACAACACCAAAAGCTAAATAACAAAGTGTATCTTACATTACTTTTTAGCCACTACTTTTTAATAAATATTTGTTTTAAATCTTTTAGATTTAAATGCAGATTTTAATACATAAAATTGGAAAAAGATTATTTGGGGTGGGGAATTTAGCTGCCTAAATTTATACAATGCCGCGTGACGGCTAACGCCTGCACTAAACGACGCCGGTGGGGAATTTAGCCACCTAAATTTATACAATGCCGCGTGACGGCCTGCAGTAAACGACGCCCTTACTCCGTTATGTGTAACTCGACACGAACCAGCAAACAGTGCGACGCTTCGACTCGGCAATTATGCAGTTGAGTAAGCCGTGGCCAGACATGTCTGACCTAGAGTACTACATAAAGGCAGCAAACCCTTCAGAAGTGAAGAGGAGTTGTCTCCCCGGAAAAGAATGTAACAATTAATTGTGTTTTATCCTTTATGAAAAAAATCGTCATTAAGTCGTTCTAGGTTCTTATTCAAGTCGGCATCACGTTCTTATTCAAGTTCTTATTTAAGTTCTTAACAAGTTTTTATTCAAGTTCTTATTTAAGTTCTTAACAAGTCATCATCAAGTTCTTAACAAGTTCTTATTCAAGTACTTATTCAAGTACTTATTCAAGTTCTTAACAAGTCGTCATCAAGTCGTCATTAAGTTCTTATCAAGTCGTCATTAAGTTCTTATCAAGTCGTCATCAAGTTCTTATCAAGTTCTTATTTAAGTTTTCATCAAGTCGTCATCAAGTCGTTATCAAGTTCTTATTCAAGTCACTTATAATTATTTATTAAGTTCTTGAAATATTACTGCATATCAAATGGATCAAAATGAGATTTTGTTGTTGGCAGTTCTGGTATTCTTTTTTGTTCAGATTTTGTATTTAGTGGCTGTGATTTTTTGGGCTGCTTTGGTTTTTGCTGTCTTTCTTTATATGTTTTATAAACGTAATAACCACCCCCACCAACAGCAATGACGCCAAAAATGCCAACTCTTTTAATCCAAATAATCCATGATGATGTTGCGGGACTTGAAACAACTTGTTCTTGTTGTGGCTCTGGCACAACTGGTGTTTTTTCATTATGAGTTATATGTTGTAACTCTAATTTTCTTTTTTTGTTCCACTCTGCTAATTTTTTCCCTGCTTCAACGCGCCCAGGATTCTTTTCACGGGTCACTTTCTCCATCAACGTTTTCTGCTCGGTCATTTTTAAGAGAAATAAAATCTATATGATTAAACGTAATTAACCCCATAATTACTGGCGACAATAATGTTCCAAATCTGTAATATAGATCACATCCTAGAGACTCTAATGACTTTGTTAAAACTGGATCCTGCGTTAAATCATACATAAAATCTTGTTCAGAATCAATGGGCGCAAATCTACTAACTAGTTTAGTGTACAAACTAAGAACAGTTTGACCGACGCTTTTGACCATTCTTGACCCCAGTTGCGCTTCATACCTGTTGTGATACTTTACAATGTCTTGTGGCGACATCTGTTGAATCTGTTCTATGCTGAATTCATTTCCGAGGTACTGTTTTGTTTTTCCACACGCCGCCAAAGAATACAGCCTTTCCTTTTGGCGCATAATAGCTTGGTCATCAACTTGATTATTTGTAATCATAAGTTCAGGAAGTAAATCATCGCAGTTCATGTTTTATTAATAATAAATATTATTTTATTTTTAAAAAATGAGCACCGAAAAAACTGTTGCCAACCTCGTATACCATTCTGCTGTTATTGGAGGTCTAAGTGTAGGATACACAATGCTTGGTAAAAGCTTGTTAAGAATAAAACCAGCAGATCTTGGCAAGCTAGATTTTGAAGACTCAGCAAAGTTGATTGCTGTCATTACAGCTTCATTTGCTACGAAAGATTTTCTAGTTAAGCAAGGAATAATTCCAGAAAATATAAATATGTAAAAAAAATACATTTATAAAAATGGCTTCACTCGTAATGATGATAGGCGCAGTGGTCAACGCGCTTGCTTTCAGCGGAAGTAATTACGCGTTTAGTAAACTACAAAATAACGATGAGAGAAAAAGACATAACAGAGCTATGGAGCAATTAGCCGCTGCACAAGACACCTATGAAAAGCAAAGAATGGAGCAGTTAGATTTTATTAACGACAGACTTAAACAACAGGGACATGCAGCTTACACATTTAAAGATGTTGACCAGGCAATAAAAGAATATTTTCTAGTAACAGGCAAACAAGTTGAAACATTGCCCCCACCAAAATTTAGCGATTACTATCAACCATCAGAAAAACAAAAGATGCAAGAAATATTGTTTATTGTCTTTGGCATGACCGCTGTGTATTTTGTTGCACAAAGTATTGGCTGAATAAAAATGTACAAAATCTATTATTCTCCAAAAGGATACTGGAAGGGAATAACGGCAATTAAAAAGCTTAGCCAAGCAGCGGGAGTCAGTGAACAAACAGCAAAAGAATGGTTATCTAAACAAGCGATTTGGCAAATTTATTTACCTGCGCCTAAACGAATACAGAGACCACACTTTGTGAATATAACTCCAAACGACACCCATCAAATGGATCTTCTATATTTACCCCATGATACGATTAGACGAAAAAGATTTAAGTACGCACTTACAGTCATTGATATAGCTTCAAGATACAAAGATGCGGAACCATTAACACAAAAGAGTGCTTCTGCTGTTGCTGTTGCTATACAGCTGATATACCAACGAGGACCCTTAACTTATCCTCGCATGATTCAAGTCGATGACGGAAAAGAATTTAAAGGTCAAGTGAATCAATTATTGTTAAAACATAGAGTTACCATTAAAAGAGGCATTCCGGGAGTTCACAGATCACAGGGTTTGGTTGAAAATTTTAACAAACAGTTATCTGAAAGACTTTTCTCCTACCAGTATCACAGAGAGCTGATTGACAATTCTCGCAACACAGAATGGGTAAAAAGACTGCCCTCAGTTTTGCGCGCAATGAATAATGAAGAATTTAAAGGGCTAAAACCAGTACAAGCAATCAAAACCAAACGAATAAATGTTGCTATTGAAGACTCATCCAGTAAACTATTACCATTTGGTTTAAAAGTGAGATACCTTTATTCATCGGGAGAAGCGGAAGGGGACACTCGCATCAGGGCAACAGATCCAGTTTGGAGTGTTGATCCATATGAGATAAAAAAAATTGTGAAAATGAATCCGCCCGTGTATTATTTACGAGAAACTGACACAACAAAACGACCAGCCCCCCGAAGATCTTTTGTGAAGGAAGAACTGCAGATAATCCCGCCAGACACAGTTCCAGTCGCTTAGTTAATTTAGGCAAATACATTTGAGTTTAAAATGGAAGCTCAAAAGAAAAAAGAGTTTTCAAAATTAATACGTCAATTATCTGCTTATAATATTATTATCAAAAAAATATTTAAGAACATTGACAATCTTATGCCAGACAATCGCTTACTACCCCAATCCCTAGATTCTGATATTTTGATATGGAAAAATCAAAATCTTGAAATGATAAAAAAAATTGAAGCACATTTAGCAGTAATGAATAATAATGATTTGGCTATACTGGATAATGATATAGTTGAGCTTCTGATAACACTTGACCAAACAGAAACTCCATGAAGACATATGATTATAACTATTCTCCAGTGCCCAATTGCATATGAATACTCTGGATTAACAAATACTCTTTTTGTGTTAGTGCGGTCAAGAGACCGTTTTGTTACAACTGTTGTTTAATCTCATGCAGATTAGATCGTAGTTTGTAATTGTCATGATGAAAAGTCTTTTTATTGAACAATGCTTCTTTGTAATTGTCATGTGTTATATTTGACTGCACAACACTGCGAGATATTCCCTTTGCTTTTTTAACAGTTTTTGTTTGGCTAGCAAGACTGTACATTTTCGACCTTAAACCAATAAACTCCTTGATCACACCTCCAGATAATTCATCCTTCATCTTACCTAAAACCTTCTTATTAATAACTGAATGCAAAGGTGAATCTTTAGGGTAATCAGATGTGTCGTACCATCCGGCATGCCCTTTAGCCACTTCTAATTCCATGTCTTTGTAAAAATCTTCAGTAGGGATGTCGATTACAAAGGAATCTGTATCTGTGTACAGAACTCTGGACTCTGGATACAAGGGTTTAAAGTAGTCGTAAAGAAATTCTAACATCAAAAGCTTTGATAATTCTAAAACAGTAAACCCAATAAAAACAGGTTTGTCCAATTTGACTTTCTTTTTTTTCATCATTATTCCAAAAAGCTGATCATGAAATCTTCTGAAGTCTTGATAATTTGGTTTTGAAGTCAACTTAATTGCATCGTTCTCTCTGGTGACCAATCTGACATCTTTGCGCTTGTGCGGATTTTCCATAGTCTTTCCAAAACAGCTGTTGTTCATCAACTTGAAAAAGTCTTTTTCTGAAGCATCTGCGGATTTAGTTCTGAGATCAGTGTTCTTCATGATGTATGGTTTCATGAACTGTTCTTGATCAAATGCAATTATACGATGAACTGCTGTTAACTTTAAACCATGTCTTAAATAAAATTGGAGAAGTCTGTAATGACAGACATAATTTTTTTTGTCACGAAGATTAGGCACAAGTTTAGGCGGTTCTGTCATTGACACTTTTAGGGTTTCTGCCGCTAATGGATAGTCATTATGGTAATCATGAAGTTCATGAGGATATTCTAAATCAACTTCTAGAATAAAGCCCTGTTGTTGATCAGCTTCTAGACTCTGAAGCCATTTTAAAAACTTTTGAATGTCTTTTACACCTCCTGTGTACATTTTAAAGTTACGTAATGGAAGTGATTGACTCATAGCCCAACCATACAGATTGTTTGCATCTAAATACATGAGATAGTTAGAAGGTTTACTTGGATCATAGTTGTCTAGGTATTTGTTGTTTGCTTTACAGTAATGGTGAGACGCCATACTAATTCCGCCACGCAATCCGTTTTCAATCATCTGAAGCATTGGTAGGTCAGACAACAGGTCAATCTGTACACCAGTAAATTTTAAGAATGCGTCCCAACTCATCCCAGGCGCAGAAATATAATGCGCAGGATCTAGACTATAATGTTTCATGCAGGTCTTTCTGTAATTTTCAAAGATATCCGCCAACAAACAGGTATCCGCCATTAAATAGGAATCATGATAGTCTCCCATTGTTTTAGAGTCTAATTTTTGCCACGCTTCTTGAGCATAAGAATAATCAGAATCACTGATGTCCTTTCCTCTAAGACTACTAAAGAACGCGCCTTTAGGCGGAAGGGCTGTCTCCTCAAACCTTTCCCAGCTGTTCATGTACTCATAAGGATAAACGCCCTTTCTAATCACCGTTGGGTCAAAATATTCTTCTGTTATTGGACAGGACTTTAATGATCCTGCTAGTGACTCTAATGATCCCATCAGGTGTTGCATAGAGTCATAAAAAGATAAATTATTTAAAGTGAAACACATGTACTTTTCTGATGACTGCGCAATGCATGACACCCTGAAATCGCTAGTTACTGCTTGCAATATAAGATGAGAATCGTAACCTCGCAAGTTATGAAAGAATATAGGAAGTCTCCAAGTCCTAGGATCAAACTTTAGTTGAAGATTGCAATTGTTATGTGCTGCTCCTCTGAATTCTCCGCTAATGTGATCATGATCTCTTACTGTTGGGTTTAAACTTTTAGGTGTTAGCTCTAAACCACAAATCCAATAGTGAGTGGCTGAGTCATAGCGATCTTGATCTTCAGAGGTCATCTTGAGATCGGATAGGGTCAGATTATTAGAACAGACATTTCGCACTTCTTGCATGCGTTTTAAGAAATATTTTGCAGCATGATCCCCTCTGTATAATTCTGGCTTTGAATGGACGCCATCCGACCTGACAATAATGAAGGCAAATGAACAAATCTGGTGATTACTCATTAAGACTGTTTTTGGTAAATTTTTTGGAGCTGGCCCTTCATAAGGAACAATAAGCGATTCAAAGTCTGCGTAAACAACGTATGGAGACCTCTGGAGTTTTTTGTAATTCTTAAAACTAACCTTACTGCCTTCTCTTGGCATAATTAGTTCTGTATTGCAGTCAACTGGACTGAGACAATGTTTTACATGTTCGCTCGCAGCTTGAACGGACGGAATTCTTGTTAAACATTTTCTACAAAATTCTTGTTTGCTATGTTGTTTTGTAGTATGCACTAGTAATCTACTCATTGTGCGTATTAGAGTGTAGTGCAACCCATTAAGGCTTTGCATTAGGAGTAAGTCTACATGAGTTTTGGTTGGTTCGCCTATTGTTGGACTGTTCTTTGACACTCTAATTGGCAGAAGGTTGGTTTCTTCAGACCATGCGTATACGTTAACAGTTATTGGGGGATTCTGTTCTTCAAACTGATCAATTTTGTCTACAGCCATAGGAAAGGTGAGTCCATCAAAGTTAAGATCATTGACCCAAGATTGATAGTTAGATACTCTCTCTGCATTTTTGGCAACGTGATGCAGCTTCGCAAGAACGCACCACATAAAACATTTGTCGTCTGAATTCTTTATGTTCAAAACTGCTCTCTTTGCAACTAATGCCGGCGGCAGTGGAATGTAAGACTTGCCTACAATTGGCTCATACTTAGCCTGTCTTAATCTGATGTCTAGGACTTCACCCTCTGACCAACCAGAGCCTCTCATTTTAGCTGCTTCAGAGGCTTCATTAAACTGTGTAAGAAGTTGATCTGCCCAACCGGGTGTTAAGTCATTATAAGAAAGAATAGTCTGCTGTTTAGTTGAGACCCAGACTTCTAGATTTTCTTCGTTTATTGTTATATAGTCGATTAAAACAACTAACCTTACTTTAACTGGAGGGTTTATTGTTAGTTTACTTGGAACTTGAGAAATAGCATGTACAACGCTTGCCTGCACGTTTGTTGGATCAATAACTTCTAAAACGACCTCATTTAAAGCTTTTGACAAACGCTCTTCCTCTTCCATTGCATCTAACCAAGAGTCAAAACTGTCATATATCTTATCCATGTTGAGCTTCTTTTCTAACTCAAAATATTTATTTAAATTAATTAATCAATATCAGAGGTCTTTTTGTGCTTAGACTCATAAACTAAAGTATAAACGCCCTTTGGTGTTGTTAATGTGAGCTGTTTAGAACAGAGTTTAATGTCTCGTTTACTTTTTTTAAGCATTCCTTTTTTATCTGGTCGGTGTCTGGTTGTTGAGAAAAAGTTGCCCTTGCCTTTCTTTGAAGATCAAACTTTTGTCTTTTGTAGTCCTCAAAATCAGCCTGTAGGCGACTAAATTCTTCATCCGTGATGTTCGAGTCGGCAAGTGCTTTATCAATTATCAGTTTGAAGGAACTAAGTTTAGCTGTTATTAGTTGAACCATAGCTGTGTGCTTTTGGAGTTTAGCTTTTATTTTTTTGCTGACAGCACTTACAGCCAATGAACACAGGCCAAGAGTTAAAGACAAACCGCCTAGAGGTAAAGCTGCCGGCGCACCTACGCCTGTTGCTAAGAGACCTACACTTGTTCCTGCTGATAGAGCACTAGTGATCGATGCTCCAGTATTAACATATGTAACAGCATTAAAGACAGCAGAATACCTTCGTTTGGTTTTACTGTATTTTGAAAGGTCCTGCTCTAGTTGGGTTTGCATTTGTGTAATGTTGGTTAATCTGAAAGTTTTTATGTCAGAGTTGCCTACTATCTCTTCTTTGGGCACTTTTGGATAAACCTGAACAGACATGCTTTTTTTTTTAAATAAAAATAATTTAGTATTGGATATCTTTTAATCTGTTATCTTGAATATTCAGCTGCGCATCATATATTAAAAACAAATGTACATTAAGTGGTTTATCACTCTCTTTTTCTTTATCAATTTGAATGTTTATTACGTCTTTAACTGTTCTCCCACTCCCATGCAACTGATTATCCTCTGTTGACCTTAGGTCAATCCATAAACCGTATTTCGTTGTTAAATATTCATCAAGTCTAACACTGTGAAGGTGTAGATCTTTAGACACAAGGTCTACTGTTGGACTTCTAGACCTCCCGCCTCCAAACAATTTTCTTATTTCATCAAAATGATGATAAGGTTTAAGCCCACTACCGTAGACTTGGTTAGGACTACCCTCAATTGAACATTGTACTTTCGTTATTTTAGGATTAATAAATTTTTCACTTTGTCTTTTGAATGGTTCTTCATCTTCACACAGCAATAAAATACCTTTAAGGGATCTTGCTGTGGCACTAAAACTAAAGTTCCATATAGTGTCTGCCCTGCTTTTAGGATATTTAGTATGATGAATCACTCTTTCGTAATATATTGCTAATTTTGACTGATATTGTTGCTCAATCAGCCTTGCTAAGTTAGGGTTGCTAACAATGTCAAACTCTAACGAGATGTCAGAAATGCTGTACTTTGCATCGGCGGTTGTAGATTTAATGACACGTTTGTATTCATTAAAAGTTAGTTCATATGACAATCTGTCTTTTAATGCTCCTTGAAAGTATGGCGCATGCGCTTTTAACAACTCAAAATCTAAGGGTATAGAAAAGCGATTTCCATAAGCAAAACTTACAGCTTCAGCCTTGTTACTGTCTTTAGCATCTTCGGCGTCTATTCTGTGTTTTAGTGCTTCGTTATTTTCGATTCCTTGAAACGCAAGATCGGCCCTTTCATTCGCGGTTAGCCATAGATCACAATAGATTAGAAATATGTCTGCATTGTGTAAAGAAAATATTTCTTGCCCCTCAAGTTTTATAGAAATTTTCTTAACGATTGCCCGTCCCAGATTCTGAACTACTGTCCTGTTTGCGTCTGTTGCTGATTCGAGTTCTATTTTGAAAGTAAGACGTGCAGATCCCGGCACAATCACTTCATCTGCTCCTAGGTCTGGAAATTTAACAGTAAGAATTTGATCTGAATCAATAGTAGATGGATTATTTGGAACAATAATATTCTGTTTATTTCCCTTCACGCCAAAGGGCTCTTTCAGTCTTCTATGCGGGTCAAGAATTGAGCCATATGCTTGTGACATTTTTTTTTTTTAAAACAAAATAAAAAGTTAATTATTTTTAAAACATGGAAGATTATGATGTTTTTGATCCTGGAGACGACATGAGTGAAATGACTCCTTTGACACATCCATTACAATCATTGCGGCATGAATTAACAGAAAGTAAGGTCAAATCATTTTATCAAAGTTTAGGTCAAGAACCTCCCGAATTTATAGACCCTAATGATTTTGAAACAAAAAATGATCACTTGTTTTTTAAAAATGATAAAGGTGAACTTTTTCAGCTTACAACTAAACCAGACTCATCAAAGTTTTTAAAAAAGAGTACAATTAGACAAAGGCTCAGTGCGAGCGAACAAAATCGCCTTGGCATTGTTAAACCAAAATTAGATAGGGAAGCAGTTGCTAAACTTCAAAACACACTACAAGAACTCCCAACAGATAACCAAATACAAAACATGGAACTTAAAGATTTAAGCCCAACAGCAGACGAAATAATACAAGCAGAAACCAGTTTTTCAGAAGAAACAGCATTAAAAACTATGCACGATCCGCCGCTACCTATGAGAGAAATAACGGCCCTTGATCATGCTTTAAGAAGCATCAGAGGCGAATTAACAAACAATTTAGCAAAACTGGGTGAACTAGATGAGCATATAAAAAGAGAAAAAGAAAAACTAGTTGAGGCTGATGACCACAACTTAGGCCATGATGTTAAAGAAAGAATAACCCGAAGACTACATGATCTTGAACAAGAGAGATCAGCAAGACTAGAAGTGTTGTCTACTAACCGAGAACAATTACGAACTCAAGTGAGCAGAATAAGAGAAACTATCCAAAGAATTTTATATGAAGACACAACGTTAGCAGAACGAATAAGAACACTGTTTAGAGAGCAAGGTGTCACATTAGCAAGTGTTATAACAGCCTTAGGATTTGCAATAAGTACACTGGTGATGGCTATTACAGGCGGCGGTGGTGGGGGAGCAGTGCCACCAGGACCACCATCAGATAAATCATGGGTAAAAAAACAACTTGATCATCTTGCAAGTTTATTAAAAAAATTAGCCAGTAAGGCAATAGATTCTTTGCCTGGTATAATAGGAGGGATCGTTAGCTGGCTTTTGTCTGCCGCAAGTAAAGTAGTTGGCTTTATGGCTGAGCACTTATGGACATTAGTTGTCTTAATAGTTGGGTTACTTTATAGTAAGATAAAGACCAAGTAATCCTAGGGCAGTTAATCCAATAACAAGTGCTGTCTTTTCATATTCATGGTCATTATTTCTTGGGGGGATTGGATGGGGTTTTGAGGGGGGCTCGGGGATTGGTGGGGCTTCTTTTTTTATTGCTATTGCTGGCTTAGAATTTATGTCGTTTTTTCCGACCTTCTCTTCATTGCCAGCCACAAGGATTTCATTATTATAGTTTATTATTGTTCCTATCTGAAGTCTGAGGTCAGAAGGCAGCATGTATAAACCAGTGCCAACGGCGAAGTCTACTTTCGATCTTGCGTATTGCAAAACATTTTGGTACCTTTTAATACTTGAAGGTAAATCAACTGCAGAATTAATGGAGTCCTCTAAATTTGCTAAATACTGTTTTTGGGCGTCAAAGCCAGTAGAAGGATCAATTATGTTTGATCTTGTTTGTGCTTGCGAACCTAGCAAACACCAAACATAAGTACGAATAGAGTCGTTTATTCGTTCTATTCCCGCTTTTGTTAGGCCCTTAGAGGTATCCAAAATAAATGTTGTCCATGCTGTTTTATGCTCTTGCTCTATGGACCCGAGGTGAACAGTTGTGCCTGAAGAGAAAGATGTGTAAGGAGGATTCCAATCATAGTTATACTTTCTATGCACGCCCCAATAATAGAGTGCCTAAACCATGATTAAGATCCAACTTTTGTCTAAAGTCTGTCTTTGGGTCAATATCAAATTCGTTACAGATCCTTTCAAAAGCCTTGTAATCTATTCTGTTGCTGAATGGATTAAACGTTTTGTCATTTGGTAATGGCGCTTGCAGTTCAGATAAAATACGTCTGAAGGTGTAATAAAAATGAAATCTATACACTGACCTCACCAAAGGATCAGGATGATTTAAATGATCAGCATACGACACTCCACACCCAGTTGATGCACAAAACACAGCAAAGTTTAACTGGTTCTGATAAAACTGCATCGGATGACTGAACCACACTTTCGGGATGTAGTCGTTTTTAATAGGAGGGTTAAGATAACGATCCAATGGAGTACTAACCTTTACTTGAAAGGCGTCAGACTGAGTCACAGAAATGTCAAGGGTGTCAGTTGTTATATTTTTAAGATTGTAGTGCGGCCCGACAGAATATTTTGCATTAGTATATTTGAATGCACTCATTTTTAAATTTGTTTTAAAAATGTTTGTAACAATAACAACTCAAGACAGTCCTTCGTTTTTAGAATATGCTATTGATAATAACTGCGGAACCCAAAGGGTCGCACTCCATGAAATTTTTTACAAAGTCGTATGGTTTAATATAACTGAATCCAAGAAGAATAATAAGATTAAAAAAGTTGACAATAGAGGAAACTTAGTTAGCCAGTTAACCATACCTGATGGTTATTACGGGTTTTGCTCGCTGAAAGAAGCAATGAGTAACTTCGACATTACTCTCAAACTTAACAATGCAAATTTGAAAATAATGTTGACATTCAAACCTGAAGAAGAAGTAGACCATTACCTTTTTGATGTAGAGCTAGCTAAAATGTTAGGCTTTGCAACTGACAATCATAGTTTTATAGTTGCACCAGACGAAACTACTTATGAGGGAGAATATCCGCTCGATCTTGCATTACATTCATTACTCTATGTTCATTTGGACGAGCTGAGCACTGATGAAAACTTATATGATGGAAGGCCCTCAACTGTTTTAAGAGCTCTTCCAGCAGGAAAAGCTGCATATTGCGATTATGAATTATTGCGATTATGAAATTATACAATTCTCTAATTTACAGTTTAAAAAATTAGCTTGTGGGAGGGTCAGATCATTTAATATAAAGATCACAGATAAAACAGGGAAAGTCGTGAAATGTGATAACCTGCACATTGTTTTAGAAATAAAATAATAAGGTGTACTAAAAATAATGTCTCGTGGGCCAGAAGAATCGGGAGTTACATTAGCGCCTGAGAGGTGTGTAACTTTAGAATTAAAAGACCTTGCAGACGTTGAGGACTTTGAACAGAACGGTGAGATAGGCACTTTGTATGGTTTTGAGTACACTAAAGATGGTTATTATAAACGCAAAGAGGTTAGCGACAGCAAAAGGTTTCCTAAACTAGAACAACTACGCAATGTAGAAGCAAATAATGCGGGTCAGTATGAATATAAAATAGTTCGAAAAACTGACAACAAATGGCACTTAGAACCATATTTAGAATGGGACATAAAATTTGAATTCTTAAGCCCATTTACATTTTTTGACCGTCAAAAAAGTTTCAGAAAAGCATTGAACTCTGGCCCTTTACATGTAAGTCTTATGCCAGAGGACAACAGTCGGAACTCTGGCCCTTTACATGTAAGTCTTATGCCAGAGGACAACAGTCGGAAAGAGATTGAAATAAAGCCGTTTGGGGACAAACAGTACATCCTCCACAGAAGAGAATCGGTTTTAAAGAAAGCTTCTACAAAATTACAGTTCATTCCACGCACAAAATTAGGAGACACGTTCACAATGATATTTAAAATTTCTGTCTTAAAAGATGAGGCGAGAAATGGAGCTCTGGGCGTCAGTGACAATCTTATGAAAGGAATTCTTATTAGCTGGCAAAACTTAGACGTTGACAAACTTAAAGTTACTGTCGTTGTTCTTTACAATGGCGAGGATATTAAGGTCATAACAACAAGCAACAAAATTGATATTAGTCTAAATAGAAACGATCTTACAGAACTGAACTGGATTAATCTTACACATTTGGGCCTTATAGGGTTTTATTATACTGAACAAGTTTTGACAGAGAGTATGATAAAAACAATAACTGGATTAGATTAAATTCTGTTTTAAAACTATGGAGCAGACGACTTTGGTGTCAATGCCGATGTTAAACTTTATGACAAAAACCCCTCATTGTTCATTGATTTGTGGACAGACTGGTTGTGGAAAAACAATATTTGTCCTCGACCTATTACAAACAGTTTATAGTTATAATTTTGATCATATTGTAATTTTCTGTCCAACATTAAAGTGGAACAAAACATATCACGACAGAAGGTTTATATGGACAGATGATGACATATATTTAGTTGATCCCAGCAATAAACTGAGTGAGTGTTTAGAACACTTTTATAGATTGTTTGAGGGAACGCAGATACTATTTATTATAGATGACTGTTCGGCAGAAAGAGACATAGTTAGAAAAAGAAATACTTTATCAAAACTAGCTTTCAGTGGAAGACATGCTGGGATAAGTGTGTGGATTTTATGTCAAAAATATAACTCGGTTTTAAAAGACTTTAGAGAGCAATTAAAGACAGTGGTTTTATTCCACATGAAAGATAGAGACGCATTTGATGAATGTATGCGTGAAAATGATGTTATTGAAAACGATCAAGAAAAACGAAGGATTAAGCAAAAACTTAAGTCTCAAAAGTTTTCTAAATTAGTGTTAAAAACAGATAATCCTACACATTATGTATGTTTGTAAAGTGTTTACTATTAGAGAACTATAAAATAGGCATTCTGGGTAAGCCGGCGGAGCAACAGCGGAGCCGGGTGAGCCAGAATGCCTATTTTATAGTTCTCTGTTTTGACAGTGATTGGAGAGGTTTGTGTGCGCCACGTTCTAAGCTTTCTAACTGGCGTTGATGTGTACCGACAAACTGATGTCGACACACTATCATCAGTGTCAACCCAAATATCAGACTGATAAAAACTGGCATGTGCAGATTTCGATGTGCTCGCTATGATTGGAGATGTTTGTGTGCAGGGTGTTCTTGGCTTGGGGGTCGATGGTGACAGACAAACTGATGTCGACACACTTACATCAGTATCCAAGCATACATCAATACATGTCACGACATTCTAGTGCCGAGCTGGATAGTGCGAGCTGTGACTGGTGATGTTTGTCTACAGAATGGTCAAGGCTTTTTCCACCACAGGAGAAAATGACGACACACTTTCAACCGTGTCCAAGCACATATCAGACTGATCTGAACATTCTTGAGCGGATCTTTCAACGGGTCGCTTTTTCTTCGTTTTCGGACGACCATGGTGGCAGGTTGATTGAAAGGATTGACACGATGTACACTGACACAAAGAAAGATCTGGATCAAAAGTTGTCCAGATTTCTGACATTTTCTCAATGTCACGAGCAGCATTTTCTTTTGTAATACAACACTGCGAATGCCTTGACATGTGTCACTTTTTTTTTCCAGTTTATGGTAGCATTTTGTGCAGATGTACTTGGACTGTTTGCCTTCTTCATCTCCAGAAATATCTCAAATGAAGTACTGCAACCAATGACTGGTGAAGTTGACACAAAGTCTAACGTTTAATCCCTTATCTTTTTGCTGTCTGAGCACACACGATCGCCGCTCACACGACACAACAAATCTACATGTTTTTGTGTGTGTGTGTGTGTTCACTGAAGTTGTGTGCGAACGCCTCCGCCATTGTTGGTGCAACAAACATGCACACACGTGGCAAAGATCGGAATGAAGTAGGCCTACACGAAAGCAACAAGACTACCCGCTACAAGGTCAATCGCTCGCGCGCACACACAAACACACGCGCGCGCACGCCACGCCACACACGACCACACGCGCGCGCCGCGCGCGCGCGCGCGCCACACACACACACACACACACACACACACACACACGCCCGCGCGCGCGCGCGCGCACAGTCACTTGGCATTACGACCCACTCGACAGTGAAGGCACCCTTGAAGGCTCATTCGCACACACTCACTCTCATGTATGCATGGAGAGAGAGAGAGAGAGAGAGAGAGAGAGAGAGAGAGAGAGAGTAAAAAAGAAAAAAACCCACTTGATAGATGTATGACTGCACAGAAAGTATGATGACACACACAAAAAACTCTGTCTCAGCACCACGGCTCCCACGCCACAATGAGTCACACTATCAAGGGGCGCCTGGCTCTATCATATCGTACACTCGCCTCTGCCCAAGTGATGAAGAACACACTAGGCCCACGGCTGGGGAAAAAAAAAAAAAAAAAAAAAACCCACTTTAAAGACACACACAAACGCGGACAGTCCTAGTGATATGAAAAAGCACAATGAAGGAGCACGTTGGCCGAAATCACTTCTTCAATACTGCATACACAGACACCCAGTTCTGTCCGACATCCTTTTGCCTTTCACCCCTTTAAATGGGAAATGGACCGAGCTGAACTTCGAGTTTATTTCACAAGGGACAGTAAGAGAAAAAAAAGTCTCTGACTGGTCAAGGAAATGAACTCACGCGAGCAAGGCATGGACATCGCAAATGCACGTGCTTCACGTGGGACCTTTGCGCTCCACTCACCCAAACAGTCTGGCCCTACAAAAATTGCACCCTCTCTTCCAAGCGTGAAAGGAAGAAAACTATAGGAGCTGTCATCGTCACGGCCAAACTTCATCCCTGACAAGGACGAAGAAACTCTCCAGAAGAGCTTGACAGCAGATCTTCCAAGGAAAAAATCTCCCCCTCCCCTCCCCTCCCCTCAAAGTCTGTACATGGCTTTTTGCGACTCGGGACCTTTTTTTTATTCCTGCCTTTGTGTTTGAACAATTTGGTATTTATTTGGTAAAAAGGATGACTTGTCATTGTTCTAGTTTACCAAAAAGAATAATAAAGAAAAAAAAATTGATAAGTTTTCTACACTTTCACACTGCAGTAGAACTCTCCTCTCTCTCTCTCTCTCTCTCTCTCTCTCTCTCCTCTCTCTCTCTCTCTCTCTCTCTCTCTCTCTCTCCTCTGGTTGGCCGCTCACTTCTCAGTGCGTGCGTTTGCCTTCACTGGAGAACTTACTGGCGAAAAAAAGCTCTGGCTCAATAGAATAATAAAGAAAAAAAAAAGATAAATAAAAAGCCTTCTACACTTTCTTTCACACTGCAGTAGAACTCTCTCTCTCTCTCTCTCTCTCTCTCTCTCTCTCTCTCTCTCTCTCTGGTGAATCAATTGTTTTTCTTTTCACGGCAAAGTTTTCTTTCGTTATTGATGTTTTGTTATTCCTGCATACATTTGGATTACAAAATTATTTTGCCCTCTTTTTAAAAGATCAAGTGGTGTGGTATTTTTATAGTTGTTCAAAACATTCCAGATTTTTTTTCCATTCTTTCTTTCTTTCCCTTTTTTTTTTTTTTTCTTTTTTCTTTCTTTCTTTATTTTTTTTTTTTTTTTTACTGATTGTTCTTGTGGTTTTGTCTTGAACTGTGAGAATTACCAAAGGAACCGTGTACTGTCTTTGACGAACACATGGAGATATCGTCCGATCTGGAACCATGATTCCTAGGTGACTTGACAAGTGAACTACAGACCTCAGGATGGTATCACCTGGACATGCTGTTGTGACAGCCAACCCTCAAACACTGCAGACCTCAGGATGTTATCACCTGGACATGCTGTCATATGACAGCCAACCCTCAAACACTGGAGACCTCAGGATGGTATCACCTGGACATGCTGTCATATGACAGCCAACCCTCAAACACTGCAGACCTCAGGATGGTATCACCTGGACATGCTGTCATGACAGCCAACCCTCAAACACTGCAGACCTCAGGATGTTATCACCTGGACATGCTGTCATATGAAGCCAACCCTCAAACACTGGAGACCTCAGGATGTTATCACCTGGACATGCTGTTGTGACAGCCAACCCTCAAACACTGCAGACCTCAGGATGTTATCACCTGGACATGCTATTGTGACAGCCAACCCTCAAATACCGGAGACCTCAGGATGTTATCACCTGGACATGCTGTTGTGACAGCCAACCCTCAAACACTGGAGACCTCAGGATGATATCACCTGGACATGCTGTTGTGAC
>CM065740.1:610000-667500 GCA_033310375.1 Conus canariensis
GAGAGGTGCCATGTGCCACCAGTCATTCCAGCTGATCCTGAGAGTTGTCATGTGCGATTAGTCAATCCAGCTGATCCTGAAAGGTGTCATGTGCCACCAGTCATTCCAGCTGATCCTGAGAGGTGCCGTGTGCCACCAGTCATTCCAGCTGATCCTGAGAGGTGTCATGTGCCATCAGTCATTCCAGCTGAGACTTGTGTGGGTTGGTTCTCCCACAGAGTGCACTGCCCCTCTTGGGTCATCAGCTGTGTCTCGTGCCACTCCTCCTGCCTGCTTTCAAACTGTAATGACTTGGGGGAAAGGGGGAGAGAAGGGGAGAGGTCACACACACACACACACACACACACACACACACACAAAACACACACACACACATGCGCGCGTACGTGTGTGTGTGTGTGTGTGTGTGTGTGTGTGTGTGTGTGTGTGCATGCATACATGCATATATTTTTTCTTCATTAATGCATTATATATCGGACGAAAGGCCTCGGAACAGACAAAACGAATGGTTCTGTCTTCAAGATGGATTCCAGTGGCCCCCATATTCTGCTAGTGAAGGTTTTTATATTTAGATTTTATTTCCCAGATTTTTCATTCCATTTTCTTTCTTTCACCCCTCCCCTTTCTTGAAGTCTTTGCCTTGTCATATATATATATATATATATATATATATATATATATATATTATATTTGTTAAAAAATCTACAAGCTTGTAGATTTTAATACTTCATTTTTTTTAATATTTTTTAACAGATGTTGCTCCCCAAGGGGTTGAGCACCTTCAGATTTTTTAAGGACTTTTTTATATTGTTCATAATATATATATATATATATATATATATATATATATATATATATATATATATATACTCCCCCATTAATCTATTCAAGCTGACTGGTAACTTTCAATGTTTCGTCGGGTTGAGTCCAAATAATTTCCCTTTCATTTGTGTTGGAATTTCACACCATCGGCTGAAACAGACCTATTCGCTTTTATTTGGATCATTTATGAAGGCTGAAACATTCACTTTTGGGGGGATCATTGATGACCCACTTTTGGTGGTTTATATTTGCGTGTTGTTTTCCATTCCCCTTTTCTGTCCATCCCACTCCCCCACTGGATTGTGATGTGTAATCCGCGGCATTAAGCACACTGGGGAAATTGTATCCAGGAGGCGAAAGCCGACTCTGAGCATGTAAGTAAATGGTTCTTTTAAAAAAACAAACAAACAAAAACTAAAACAAACAAAACTGAACTCAATGATTCCCAATGCAGCCTGTGAAAAAATTAATATTTTTGTTTCATAGTCGCAGGGAAATCGTTCACCCACCCTTGTTTTGTTCCACTATATGTTTACTTCCTTTGTTTGTTCTTGTCATGCCTGCAGAAGACCAGTTGATAAGATTGTTATTTCAATATTTGTTGTGTGGGTCTGTTGGCCCGTACGTTTTCATGTTTCTACATATACAATTTCCCCAATACTGTTCGTGCTGGCAATGGAACTCATCTTGAAAGCAGCAACAAACAACGCGAGACAAACAGACCTTGGCGATGGATACAAGATGCCTCCTCTCAAGGCCTTCATGGATGACACTACAGTGATTTCATCCAGAGAAGACGAGACACGTCATGTGCTGGAGAGGCTGGACGACATAGTTGCCTCATCCAGAATGAAGTTCAAGCCAAAGAAATCACGGAGTCTCTCACTGAGGAAAGGAAAAGTGGCCGGATCTGTGGTCTTCAGTGTTGCCAACCAGGCCATTCCAACAGTCACAGAAGAACCAGTCAAGAGCCTTGGAAGATGGTATGATGATACGCTGAAAGACACACAAAGAGCAAAAGAAACCAAGCAGATGGCGGAGGAAGGCTTGGAGACCATTGACCAGTGTGGGCTCCCTGGCAAATACAAGGTCTGGTGTCTGCAGTTCATGCTGATACCAAAGCTCCTATGGCCTCTGATGATATACGACATCTGCACCAGCACAGTGGAGGCAATGGAAGCCAAAATCAACAAGTTCACAAGGAAATGGCTTGGTGTCCCACCCTGTCTGACTGACATAGCGCTGTACTGTCGCCAAGCAAAGCTGAAACTACCACTGAAATCCATCCTGGAGGAATACAAAGCAGGGAAGATCAGACTTCAAAGCATGCTGGAGGACTCAGGAGACAAGGTGGTAGAAGCAATCAAGCCCCAGCTGAAGACAGGCAGAAAATGGAAAGTTCAAGAGGCGATGGATTCTGCAAAAGAAAGTCTCAAGATCAGAGAAATAACAGGACACACACAGACCAACAGACAAGGACTGGGGGTGACCAAAACTGAATGGTGGTCACAGGCCAAAGGAAAAGCCAAAAGAGACATGATGATTCAGGAGATGAGAAAAGAAGAAGACCAAAAAAGACTCCAAAAAGCAGTCCAGCAGAGCCAGCAAGGGCAATGGACAACGTGGGAGAATGCACTCCAAAGAAGTCTCACTTGGAATGACATTTGGCACATGGCCTCTCTCAGGATCAGCTTCATTCTCAGATCTGCATATGACCTTCTGCCCTCAAATGCAAACCTGGTGAAGTGGGGGAAAACAGACGATCCTGCATGCCCCCTCTGCCATGAAAAACAAACAGTGGAGCATGTCCTAAGCTCATGTAAAGTAGCCCTGGCTCAAGGAAGGTACACATGGAGGCACAACCAAGTGCTCAAAGAGATTGTACAAGTAGTCTGGGCTAGTACCAACACCACAAAAGGGAAAATCAGGACTCCAAAAGCACCCGCAACATTCTTCACGGCAGGAGGCAGCAAATCATGGCCAAGAACAACAGTGCCACTCGAAACATGCAGGCAGAGTCTGCTGGACGGGGCAGATGACTGGGAGTGCACTGCAGACCTCCCAGAATGGAAGAGTCACCCAGAGATCATCAGCAAGAGTGGCATGAGACCAGACATAGTAGTCCACTCTAAGTCAACCAAGCAGCTGATCATGATCGAGCTCACGGTGCCATATGAGAACAGAATGGAGGCAGCTCAAATCTACAAGACTGAAAAGTATGCTGATCTGGCAAACAGCCTGAGGAGAGAAGGCTATCAGGTCAAAGTCCTCACTGCAGAAATTGGAGCTAGGGGGTTTGTAGGAACGTCTGCATACAGCCTCATGAAACAGCTCTCAGTTGCAGGGAGGGAAAAAACCAGAGCCCTGAAAGCAATGGCAGAAGCGGCAGAGGGGTGTTCAAGCTGGATCTGGTCAAGGAGGAACAAAAGTGAACTTCATAAGGCTTAATTTCCCTACAAATATCAGGTGTCCCTGTGGCTCAGTGGTTAAAGCGTGAGTCATTAAGTGGAAAATGAGCATGTCCAGAGGGTCATGGGTTCGAATCCCAGCCATGGCTCGTCCCAAGATGGGGAAAAAAAAAGGGGGGGCAGCAGAGGGACATCCGGAGTCATGAACCGGGTGTGGCCCAACCCCCCTAGAGTGTCAGGAGATAAGGGCCGAAACACTTGCTTGAAGGGGGCTTCTCTTCTGAGGACTCTCTGCTGCCACGCTCTCCACGAGTTTCTTTCTACAGATCCAGGAAGGAAGTTAAATGCACAACCTTGCGTAGAGTTTGATAATAACAAATTCCAAGAGCAATTATGGTGTACTGTTAGGGGTGGTAATGATGAGACAGTATTAGTAGGGTGTATATATACAGAAGCCCAAACTCAAATGATGAAAACAATAATGAGCTATTTAACTTGCTAAAAGCAGAAAAAAAAGAGCAAATATAATAAAATATGTATATTTGGTGACTTTAATTTTGCTGATGTAAAATGGGATGGAACCTGGAATGGTGATAAAAGTAATGATGTTATTGAAAACTTTAGAGATGCCTTTTTAATACAGAAAGTGACTCGTGTTCGGGAAGGACAGAAGCCAACAACTGATGATTTAGTTTTAGTTAATGAAAAAACCTTGATCTCTGATATTGAATATAGTGACCCTTTGGGTAAAAGTGATCACTTGATTTTAATATTTGAACTGTATGTTCCCAAAGAGAAGACTAAAGAAAACCCTAAGTACAAATCTAATTTACAGAAAGGAGACTATAATAAAATGAGAAAAATGCTTTCAGAGAGTGTCAACTCCTTGCTTACAAATGATCAGGATGTAGAGGAAATGTGGAATGTTTTAAAATGCGAAGTTGTAAGATGTACGGACGAATGTATTCCAAAGACTAAATGTAGTCAAAATAAACTGCGTAAACCATTTTGGATGAATGATAAAATACTTAAAAAGATTAAGAAAAAAATATAAACTTTTCAAAGGTATTTATTGACGAAAGACGGGAAAGATTGCAGTAAATATGCAAAAATGCAAAATAAGAGCAAAAATGAAATCAAATCAACAAGAAAAGCTTATGAACGTAAAATAGCAGAACAATGTAAAAAAAAAAAAATCCCAAATGTTTTTGGAAATACGTGCAAGAACGTACAAAAGTAAACACAGGGGTTAATACTCTAAATGATGGTAAAGGAGGATTGGCCGAGTCAGATATGGAGAAAGCTGAAGTTTTGAATGAGTTTTTCGCAAGTGTATTTGCTAATGAAGATACAAACAACATACCTGATCTCATTGAATGTAGTAAATCTAATGGAATTTCAGTTACAGATATAATAATTACTCCAGCTGCAGTAGAGAAGAAGTTGTTTGAATTAAATCAATCTAAAGCGCAGGGACCTGATTTAATACCACCTAAAGTCCTAAAAGAATTAAGTAAGGAGTTAACTGTACCGCTCAGTAAGATTTATAATAAATCATTAGAGACAGGAAAATTACCCCTCGATTGGAAATCGGCAGAAGTTACTGCTATTTTTTAAAAAGGGTCAAAATCTGAGCCAGGCAACTATCGTCCGGTAAGCTTAACCTGTATTGCATGCAAAGTGCTAGAATCCATCATAAGAGATGTCATAGTATCTCACTTCATTGAAAATAAATTGTTTGTAGTATGCCAACATGGCTTTCGTAAAAAAAAGGTCTTGCATATCACAACTACTTGAAGTTATGGAAGATTTAGTTACCATGCTAGAGAATAAGTACTCTGTTGATATAATTTACCTTGATTTCCGTAAAGCTTTTGATACGGTTCCGCATGAGAGATTATTGAAAAAAATGGAAGCATATGGTATAGTAGGCAAGTTGCTAAACTGGACTAGAGATTTTTTGTCAAGAGTAAGAGTGGGTAATTGTATGTCGACAGAGCAAGATGTTATGAGTGGTATTCCCCAAGGGAGTATTTTAGGACATGTACTGTTTACTATTTTTATAAATGACCTTCCAGATGAGGTAAATAGTTTTTGTAAATTTTTTGCTGATGATACAAAAATATATGACAAATCAGATAACTGTAATAGTTTGCAAGAAAATTTAAATTGCCTCCAAAACTGGTCAGACAAGTGGAATCTATATTTTAATGTTGAAAAATGTAGTTTTGCATGTTGGCAAAAACAATCCAGAACAATAATGCATGAAAATGGATGGTGGAAATAGGCTGGTACAGAAATGTGAGGAAGAAAAGGATCTGGGTGTAATCTTTGATCAAGATTTACTTTTTGATACTCACATTCAAAGGTGTATAAATAAAGCAAACCAAATGATTGGAGTAATAAAAAGAACTTTTATTTACCTAAACAAAGAAACGTTTTAAAAATTATATAAAGCTATGGTTAGACCGCATCTTGAATATGGCAATATAATCTGGTACCCACACTTGAAAAGACAATCAATAGCAATCGAAAGAGTACAGAGAAGAGCTACTAAAATCTTGCAAGAATGTACAAACGTGTCTTATGCAGATAGATTAAATTACTTAAATTTGCACTCTTTAAAAGGTAGACGTATTAGAGGGGATTTGATTGAAGTGTTCAAAATATTTCACCAGCAAACGGACATACAGTGGGAATATTTTTTTTGAAGCTGCTAAAACAGATAGAACAAGAAATTCGAAAGGCAAGATATTTGTTAAGCAGTTTCAAACTAATATGGGGAGTAGTTGCAAAGCGAGAGGACTGCAGGCGGAAATCTAAACAAATCTTAAATAAATGTTAGCGAACCGCCCAGAGAACGTGGACAAACGAGTCACAAGACGAAACACAACGCGTTTCGACCTCTTAGGTCTTCATCAGGTGGGACATTAACGAATAAAACAATGAAAATTCACTTAGCTTTGATCGCTTCAGATCACTTCGCAGGGTTCAGCGCAAGGAAGAAGGCGTTGTAACGCCTTCTTCCTTGCGCTGAACCCTGCGAAGAATAGCTCCCACCACATGGACAACAACAGATGAGTCATTTTTCGTTCTTTGTTTGTACTATCTTAAATGTGATTTATTTTTTCGCCTGAAGAAGACCCAAGAGATTGAAATGCATCGTGTCTTGTCATGTGCCTAGCGGCTATTCACCCCACCACATGGACAACAACAGATGAGTCATTTTTCGTTCTTTGTTTGTACTGTCTTAAATGTGATTTACTTTTTCGCCTGAAGAAGAACCAAGAGGTTGAAATGCATCGTGTCTTGTCATGTGCTTTGTTTGTCAATGTCATTGGCGGTAACTAACACCCTCTCTTTCTAAATAATACTAATGTTTTTTAAGAATTTGCTGGACGAAGACTTGAAATTTAAAGTACAGTTTAGAAGCTTTGACGAAAAAGTAGGAAAATTTATATTGCATGCATTTCAACCCTGTCTTAAAAGCAAAATAACATGAGGGGACATTGAAAGGCTTAACGGCCTATGTATTAATTACGTCCCTACCGCTACTACTACTACTACAAGGGAGGTCATACATGCCTCCTGTTATTCCCCACCGGAAGTAGCCCACTGACATTTCTTTCCTGTACAGGTTCGAGATCGAACAGAACATGTGAGTAAAAAAATCTTCATCATCTCGTGATTAATCGTTATTGTTTTGTGTATTTTCGTATTCCTTTTGAATGTAAATACAATCAAAGTGTGGCATGTAGAATATTTTGTGTGTGAATGAAGTGGATTGCATGTAAATCATTGGTAAACTTGCTCATGTTTCATGGTGCTAAATGAGCTAGTTCATCCGAATTCTGTAGTGTTTGTGAATGATTTAGTTAAAATTCGTACCTTTGAACAATGTTACATTTTAATCGAAGACCTATTTTAAACAGGTTTTGCTGTGATTTGATTCTATGCGATACAGAAATGGGGGGAAAAATTATAAAGGGTCGCAAATTTACTGAAATCACCATTGAATGAATGTCGCTTCTCAGATCTGTGTTTTTCCATCGCATCTGATCTGAATGTAGTCTCAGATCACGAGTACAGCGCTATTTGTGACAAATGTTAAGTTAACCCATCCATTTTTATGGCGCATATGTTCGGGAGCGTACCGATGTCTCTATGGCGTGATGTGTCCATGGCTGGCTCTCTCCCTGTTTATCTGTCGCTCAGTCCTCCCCCCCCCCCCCCCCTCTCTTTCTCTCTCTCTCTCTCTCTCTCTCTCTCTCTCTCTGTGTGTGTGGTGTGTGTGTATGAAGCGTAGGTCTGTATTGTAACTGGAGGTTCAGTTGCGATTTTACCATTATTCTCACACACAACACGCACGCACACACATACGCACACACACACACACACACACACACACACACACACACACACACACTCTCACACACACACGCACACACACTTAACTTTCTCATTCACACACACACACACACACACACACACACACACACACACGGATGTGACCCGACAAAAATCTTTAACCAAATGAAAACCAAAAAATCACCATCAGAAAGAGGGAAAAGAAAAGAAAATGGCAATAAAATGATGCAGCAACAGACATAGCAAGTGTAAAGTTCTTTTTCCGGTGATTAAAGATAACCCTCAAAATACCGCAGGAGTACAAGTTTAAGGTATGTAATTCTAAAAGTGAGGTTGGGTGTCCCAAAAATGATACATGAAAGGAGACCGGGTAACAAGATTTCCACAACCCAGTTAAGTGTGACTGATTAGATTAGCTTCAAAGTGAGGTGGCTGCAGGTAGAAAGTGAAACAAACTTCGAAGAAAAATTACTATTCAGCTGGACAAAAAGAACAAAATAATTATAGAACAAAACACGAGTGGTTTCGACCTCTTTGGCCTTCTTCAGGCAAGATAAACAACATTTAGGATAATAAGTCTGTTTCTTTTTATTCTCCTAAATCAGTGAATGTTGTTTATCTTTCCGGAGGAAGACCAAAGAGTTCAAAACACTTTTTGTATTGTCTCGTAATCTGTTTGTCTCTTTTGTCCGAGAGGATCATAATTTTTCTTTTAAGTCATTAGATCAGTTCACTTGTAATGCGGCAGATACTTAATAGAAATGATAGATCTCTGGTCTTTTTAATTACAAAGACTAAACAGGTCCCAGCTGGTTTTGCCAGGTTGTTGAAGCATGCTTTGAAACAAAAACAGCAGGGTTTACACAGAGTCCTAGAAGTCGAAAAAAGTTATGGGTAAGGCTGGAAATGTTTTTGATCTAGCTGTGTCCTGACATCTTGTAATGTCCCAGAATCTGTGACAAGTAGTTTACTTTCTCTAAGAAAATCTGTTTATAAAACTTTTTTTAAAAAATGAAAACAGGAGTTAAGAGTTGTTTTTTTTTTTCCTCCAAAGTATCTGTGTAGAGAAGCTTCTAAACTGTGTGGTGTAGATAGTTCAGTTCAGTATCCATTGACTCTGTTACTTACTCAAATGTATGTGCACTGCTATATCTTACCTGTAATGAGATGCTTGACTCAAATGTATGTGCACTGCTAAATCTTACCTGTAATGAGATGTTTGTGTCAAATGTATGTTCACTGCTCTATCTTACTTGTAACGAGATGTTTGATCTTCTGTCGCTCTTTCCAGCATTACTGGCTACCCTGGTAAGATACGTTGGTCTTCTCTTATTTTGCAGCATGCCTATCGAAGCAGTAGAGAAGCCTCTGGAAGAGACCAAGCCAGACGAGTCGGCAACATCAGATTCTGATGACGATGACTCCCCACCAGAGCTGGAAGAGCAGGATGCTGCTTCCATGCAGCAACAGAGCCAGGTAGGCCAGTCACATGATGCAGGTAGGCCTGATGTGAGCATGATCAAATCCCAGTTCTTGTTTTGTTCAGTAACTGCACAACTCACTTGGTGTGCTGGTTCTTCCCACCAGTGTTGAGAAGCTACTTTTTTTCTGTAACCCCCGCCGTTCTACTCAGGTTGGCCTTTCATGTCTGAAAATCACCCCTTTGAACCCAGATTCAACAGGATATGCATGTGCTTGTAGGGACTGAATACACACAAGTTTGTAGGGACCTCACACTGGGATACACATGCCCAAGTGCCCAGAGAGTAAAGAGGTACAACTTGTGTACTGTCTGTCACAGGAAGCAGCTGTAAGGTTGTCTGCGTAATATGGCTGCGGCATTTTTTTCTCCAGCTCACTTCACAAAACTTAGCACATCTTTTGAATTTGAGCTCACCTTTTTAGAAAAAAAAAGTTTCGTTTGTAATGCAAGGAAAATTATTTTTAAGGATTTTGTCAGCACATCCTGCATAAGTAATTAGTCTTTTACATAGAAAATGGTTACATACAGCACAGCATTTTTGGATTTTTTTTTTTTTTTTTTTTTTTTTTTGGTAATAACTGATTGCGATATTCTGAGTAATTATGTTTTTATTTTGATGAATAGTTAAAATTATTTACATGATCTCAAAGATGAATTATTTCTGTTTGTCATCACTTAAGCCTTTCACTCCCGGCCGCGGATATAGCCGCAGTTCAAGGGTCATCGCATAATTGGATCATCTGACGGGTCACATGATAGTGTTTACTTGCTTGCAAATGGCGGCTCCCATACAGCGTGTTTGAAGTGATTTCTCAGCAAGTTTTGGGTCAATTTTGACGCGTGTTTTTTTGCGTTTTGTAAAGCGAAAATTAGTTGAGCAGATCAACTTGGCTGCCAGAAGATTTACTGCCAAAGAGGTGGTGAGAATTGTGTTTGAAACGCCGTATGAAGGTGAAATTAGCAACGACGAAAGTGAAAGGAAAATGAAGGTGACGTGCTTGTCGATCATCCTGACAATGAGTCAAGTGATTCGGATTACCGGGATGAAGATATTGATCTACCAAGTACATCAACAGGTAGGGGGCGTGGTCGTGCTGGTAGTGGGCATAGTTGAGGACGTGATAGGAGAGGAAAAAATTGTTAAAATGTGACACAAAAATTGTTAAAATGTGACACAAAAATTGTTAGAGTGTGACGCTAGTGACAGTGGTTGACAACACTTGTTATGTTCATTTTTTGCCAATTTTTTTGTATGACGGGTGAAGTGCTAATAAACGTCGCATCTCTAGCCGACATTGACATGCATTACTCAATGCATCCCTGAACACACCGTGTGCTTTTTTAGTAAATAATTGCACTTGGTTGTTATGTCCTATAGATTTGTGCACATTTCAATACCATTTCCACCTATGATATATTGAGACTTGAATTTTCATGGATTTTTTTTCAAAATATTTTTTCTGAAAATCTTTGTTATCTTCCCATGATTGTGAGTTATCTCATCCTGTCAACATGAAACATGTAATAATTATATTCTCGATTCATTTTCCTTCACGAAAATGTATACTTCTGTATGCTTTAGAGCAATACTTGATTTTTTGCGATTTTTTTTTTTTTTTTGTAAGGTTGGTGTTTTTTTTCCCAAAAATTTCAAATAGTTCTGGGAGTCAAAGGGTTAAGATACTTTCCCATTCATTAAGAAAAAAAATCCTCCGAAAGGTATCATTACATGGAACTTGAAAACTCCAGCAGGCTCTCAAAACTCTTTGAGTTCTCAGAGTGGGAATTAGACAGGAAAACTTTGAGCTGAGAGCAAATACACAATGACACAGTGCTTGGTCAAATACGGGCTAATCAGTGTGAGATTGTCCATTTTTAATATATAACACACACTCACACTAACTCACACACTGGCACACGTATAAACAATAAGAACGAGAGTGAACTTGACACACTGCTTAGTCAAATGTGGGTTAAGCAGTTGATGCAAGATTGTCCCCTTTTTACGTCTCTCGCGTGCACATGCACACACACACACACACACACACACACACACACACACACACACACACACACACACAACTCTGTCATGATTTTTTTGTTCTGTTTTGTTATACATAAAGTGTTTTTTATACATAAAAGGATAAAGTCTTATCCAGTGTATTAGCACTCTATTGCTTCTCTACATTTTTAACATTTCATATATTCTCAGATTAGTTTACTTGTGTTTTAAGGTTTTGTAGTAGATGTTTCATAAGATGATTTCATTTTCAACTCTGCTATATTGAAAAGAATTCTAGCTTTGAGAAGACTACTTGATAAAGTTTCCATTGATGATGATCATCTGTATCCAGTTCTGCTTCTGATCCAAAACAGGATTGATCTCTTTGAGTCTGAAATGGAGATGTTTTATAATACCCAGTTTTTTTTCCTAGTTCTTGAAGTGTTTAAAATCCATCCAAGAGCAAGGTGTATGCATACCCTTTTCATGAAAACCAGGACCTAACTATACCTCCCCCGAAGCAAGAAATTTAAGAATACGAATTCAAAGGAAGAGGAAAAAAAAGAAAACGATAACAACAACAAAAGAAAGAGAAATGACAGTGTGTAATGCATTATATCATAGCTGCCAACCCTCCCGAAATTTTCGGGAAACTCCCGAAAATGAAAATCTGACAGGAAATCCCGAAAGTTGTCTTTTTTTCCCGAAAAATGAAAAATCAAAAATCACTTCACGTTTCGGTAATTTTTCGCAAGGTGTCGGTAAAAAGACACATCGGTTTACCAAAACAAATCGACTTCCGCCCGTTACTTCCGTCCGGTACTTCCATCCGCGCGAAAATGGCTTCAGGAAAGCAGTGTCACATGGACTCGAAAAAAAGGGCAAAAGTCAAGTTTTTGCCGCGATACAAAGTCGACTACGCCTTCATTGATGCGTCCAAGAGAGACGAATATCATGCGTTTTGTAAAGAATGCCGTACTGACATCAACATCTCACATGGTGGGAAAAAAGACATCAAACTTCATGCCTCTTCTGCCAAGCACAAGAGGAATGCGGCGATGATGCCATGATGGTGGTACATGGTCAAAGCCAACATGAGTGGGGCTTGCTATGAGCAGCAGTTTCCAATAGAGCTGTTGAAGAGCTGTTGAAAAAAGCGAAGTCGGCAACATCAGATGCCCTCAAGGACAGAGAACAACTCAATCCCCCCCCCCCCCCCAGCATCCTCCTCCTGTTAGGCTGACAGGTTGTGAAAAAAAAAGTGGAGTTCTGAACAGATACAGGTGTACATTGTAGGAAAGAAATTTTTCCTTAGTGATTCCCCCCCCCCCCCCCCATTTTTTTGTGTTCTTTATTACCATGGTGATGATGATTACCAACATCTTGATAGAAACTTTCAGTTTGCTGTTACAAGACTATAGAGAATCAGATATCCAGGGATGATGAAACAAGAAAATTGCAATATTGGTGGTATCCATTGTATACATACTGAAAAACCAAGACTTCCAAAGCATCTTTCATCGTAGCTAGATAATCTAGGAGCAAAGAGCAACACAAATGGACATTAGTCTGGAGACTTTTCTTCTCTGCGTAACCTGTCAAGCCACAGTTTACATGTTGGACTGAAGTGGTAAGTTGAAGTGCTTTCTAATGTTGAGTAATGTGTGATGACTGTAATTTTTGTAATCTGTATGCTTTGCTATCAGTACTGTTCATGTCTAATTCTAGCATGATGAGATGGAAGAAATATCCCCCTTTTCGACCCGAGAAAAGCTGATTTTTTTACCTCCAAATGTGCATGTACCCATCAGCGTCTGGGGGCGTTGCCCCCGGACCCCCGCCTTCTCACAGGAATTTCTGTTCCAACACGTTGGCAGCTATGCATTATATTGTTATGCTGACTGTGATCTGGGAGTATTGTTTTGTGTGGGTTTTGTTTTTGTTTTATTTTTTGATGTCTGAAGAAGCCATGATTGTTAAAAATTTACTTGTCTATTCCATATTGTTTATTAGATAAGTGTTACTTGCACTGTATGTTCTTGTGTGTGTGTTTTGACTCTGCAAAATAATTTAAACTAAGTTCACACTCTTTTCATCATTTTTCTGTATCTTAGACTTGTCTATCCATGCGCTATAAGCGTATTTTGTACACCTTTTTTTTTTGCAGAATAAGACAATGTGCCTTTCAAATGAAAAATATGCCAAGCAAAAATTCAAGCAGTTTCATTTGTACACTACATTGGACATTTCTTGATAATGATGTGACAAGTAAACATAATATTTTTTTTACCAAATGTGATTAAACTGACAAAATATCAGATTTGAGTATTTGTTTAAAATGCTTCAAAACAAAAGTGAAATACACTTTCTTTTCCAAAATACTCCTGTATTTGTGAGAAAGTACACTATAGACAATTTTGGGGTAGGCAGGTCTGTGCCTGTTTTTAGCTTCAAAAGGTGCTGTTTCTTATTGATCTGAAACACCTCCGTGGCATGCAAAGATTTTCAGATCACCATGGTGTTTGGTATAGTCAGTGTCTTTCTGTGCTTCCACAACATAGAGTGTGCCTGGCAAACTGTGTGAGCCAATGGACAGTGTGACCTGAGGCCTGCACTTGTCACCTTCAGTGAGATCCATGGGTTACTTATCAGTTGTCTCACTGATGTCATGACATCGAAACAATTCTGTCTGCACAAAACCTCGTTGATGGCACTGTCAAAGGATGTGTTCTGCCATGGAAGACACTTTCATTTTTTTTTTAAAGTAATAACAGTAAATGAATAAATAGATAAATGATGAATCAGTGATTGGCATAATATCCACCATTGTGGCTAATAGTAGGAAACATAGGTTCCAGGTAGATGGTCAGGTTACATTTAAATTATTTATTTCATACAGTAGGACAATTAAATAGGTTCATTAGGGGACTTACAGTACTAGGAAATAGGTCACTGGTTATCTAACAGCTGTAGTGGAGGAGGGACAGTGGAACTTAACACTTCACTCCTTGGCTTTCTTCAGGACCAAGTGATGGGTGGAGACTGGTTCACCAGTGGTCGATGACCTTTGGTCACATGGTGCTGTCATGTCTGTGGTTGACAGGTGGCTGCCGCCGCTGGACTGAACGAAGAGCTGGTGTCCAAGGCCAAACAGAGCCGCAGTGAAAAGAAAGCCAGAAAGGCCATGTCCAAACTGGGTAGGTACACTCTCACACATCTCGCTCACAAGCATGGGGCACGTTATCCCTTTGGCTTTTCGAGAAGAAATTGGCCAGTGCTCAGTGTTCCTATAGTGTTGTGGTGCCTGCCATCATGTAGGGGGGGGGGGGGGGGGGGGGGGGGGGGGGGGGGGGTAAGCTGGCCCATGATGTGACAGTATTCTCAGTTTGTTGAATGATTTTCCTGTGGAACAGGTGTGTTGTATGGGTAAATCACCCTATCACTGTTGCAGGCCTGAAGGCTGTGGCAGGTGTGACTCGCGTGACCATCAGAAAATCCAAAAACATTCTGTTCGTCATCAACAGACCAGATGTGTTCAAGAGTCCTGCCTCTGACACCTACATCGTGTTTGGTGAGGCCAAGGTAAGGGTCGTCATGCACTTCTTTGGTCTCTGTTTCCCTCGTGATTGATCCTGTCCTCAGCATTTTATTATTTATTTCATCCCTGGACAACTCACAACATGTCATTCAAATAACTTACATGGAGTGATTGGTGATCTGGATGTTCACAAGCATTTTTTCATCTTAAAATCAGAAATAATTGAACAGACATTTTATGAAATGATCAGACTTAGGCTTTAAAACTATTTGCAATGGGTACTAGGGTATATCATGTCTATCAGCGTTTTGTGTACAATCCATACACAAAACTTCAGTGTGCTTTTAAAAAGATGAATGGGTGGCCCCCATGGACCCCTCAGCTAAGTCCATGAACGGAGTGATGGTATCAGAATGTCTGCAGTGATGACAGTTTTTTTCCCCGGCATATCGATAAATGCTGACAACTTGCGATGCATTTCAAGCCAGTTGACCTGAGCAGACATTGTGAATATCGTCTGTATAATCACCAGGGAGTGTTTTTCAGGATTTCTAGACTTAAGGTTATGGATTAGTATACTCGCCAAGAAGTATTTACAAGGCTTTTATGATCCAGGTTATTTCCCAATTAAAAAGAAAGAAAAAATGGGGGACCTCCCCTTCTCTCTCTCTCTTGTCTCTCTCTCTCTCTCTCTCAGTCAGAATATCTGTAGTTATGACAGTGTTTTGCCCCCCGTCATATCAGTAAATGATGCTAAGTTTAATCTGACAGTGTCAGTGACATCATTCAAGCCAGTCCAGCTTGAAGACCTTGATCCTTATGACTGCTTTAGAGCCTCTCACTCTCTCTGTCTCTCTCTCTAAGGCTCTCTATCAGTTAGAATATCGGTAGTTATGACAGTGTTTTGCCGCCACCCGCCCCCCACCCCCACCCCCACCCCCCACCCACCCCCACCCCCACCCCCACCCCCGTCATATTGGTAAATGATGCTAAGTTTAACCTGACAGTGTTGGTGACATCATTCAAGCCAGTCCAGCTTGAAGACCTTGATCCTTATGACTGCTTTAGAGCCTCTCACTCTCTGTCTGTCTCTCTCTCTCTAAGGCTCTCTGTCAGTTAGAATATCGTAGTTATGATAGTGTTTTGCCGCTGCGCCCCCCTCCTCTGTCATATTGGTAAATGATGCTAAGTTTAACCTGACAGTGTCGGTGACATCATTCAAGCCAGTCCAGCTTGAAGACCTTGATCCTTATGACTGCTTTAGTGCCTCTCTCTCTCTCTCTCTCTCTCTCTCTCTTTCTCTCTCTCTCTATCTTTCTTTCTATCCCCCTCTCCCTCAGTTCTTTGGTAGCTCTCTATTGAGAACCTGCTGTGTTTTCCAAAATTGCTGCCATAGTTGATTCATGCAGAGGTGATCATCTTCAAATCTGTGAATCGTAATCTGCATCTGAACACACGACATGGTGTGTTTTATCAGATGCGTGTACCTCAGGTATTCTCCATTGATGATGATCACCATAACCAGTTCTGCTTCTGATTAGATGTGAACGACATCTTCATTTCTGAAATGGAGACTAGGTCTTAACGACATTGTATTCAGTTTAAATTTACAGTTGATGTCAAAGCCATTCCCTCCTTCCCCACACTCCCTCTGTCCCATGTGCTGACCTGTACTTTTGCTTCATCAGCTCAAGCAGGTTGTGTGATTTTACATGAACTGTTTTATAACAACCAGATTCTGGTAGTTGTAAATGGTGATGACATCACATGTTGTGATGGGAAGTTAATGGATTTTTAGGGAAGAAACTGGGGGCAAAGCAGTTCCTAAACTGCAACAACAACATTGTCAACATACACTTTTTAGTCATCAGTACTCTCTGTTAGTATCAGCTGGAGACATTTTCTGCAGGATTTAACTGATTCTCAACATAAAGGAAAAGGTCTAGTTGCAAAGCAAGAGGACTGCAGGCGGATATCAAAATAAATCTTAAATAAATGTTAGCGAACCGCCCAGAGAACGTGGACAAACGAGTCACAAGACGAAACACAACGCGTTTCGACCTCTTAGGTCTTCATCAGGTGAGACATAAACGAATAAAATAATTTTCGTTTATGTCTCACCTGATGAAGACCTAAGAGGTGGAAACGCGTTGTGTTTCGTCTTGTGACTCGTTTATCCACGTTCTCAGGGCGGTTCGCTAACATTTATTTAAGATTTATAAAGGAAAGGGGAAAATTTACAAAGAAAACAAACAGAAGGGAAATAAAATTTGGTGTTGAACTGTGTAATGTGATTTCAGAAGAGGATTTTCTGTATGGGCTCAGGGTTGTTTCCCGTTGATGGAGTGGAGAATGTTGTGCGTACTGAGAGCCGTATTTCAGGAGGAAGCACACTCCCCTTTAATCCTCACTCAATCGGCAAATTTTGATGGAGAATTTATGAGGTATGATGGGCTTCCAGTATCTTTTAAGTGGTGATTTGTCAGAAGTCTTCTGATGACCATTTTTTTCACAAACATACAAATAAGAGCTGAGAAAATGTGACACTTCAAGCCAGTTGATTTGGGCAGATACCCATTGTAATTAAATCTAGATCATGCATTCAGTCCAGTAAAATGTATTGATTTTATATTGGACTACTTAGATCATGTGATTGAAATAGCTTATATGTAATGATTGGTGATCTGGATGTTCACAAGCATTCTTTCTTTCATAAGTGAGCAATATTAATGGAACAGACCTTTTTTAAGTGAATATACTTAAACTGCTAAATTAGACTAGTGGCATTATCTGCCAAAAGTTGATCATGTCCGTCGGTGTTGCAAGTGCAATCTGTACACAACTCTAAAGTGGGCATGAAAAGAATCCATGGCCTCCTTTGACCACCAGCAATATGTGATGGCAGTAATGACACCTGTCACAATGTCTGCAGTGATGACAGTTTTTTCCCCGGCATATCGATAAATGCTGACAACTTTCAACATGTATCAAGCCAGTTGACCTGAGCAGACATTTGTGAATATCATCTGTATAATCACCAGGGAGTGTTTTTCAGGATTTCTAGACTGAAGGTTATGGATTAGTATACTCGCCTAGAAGTATTTACAAGGCTTTTATGATCCAGATTATTTCTCAATTAAAAAGAAAAAAAAAGATAGGGGATCTCCCTCTCGCTCTCTCTCTCTCTCTCTCTCTCTCTCTCTCTCTCTCAGGCTATCAGTCAGAAGGTCTGTAGTTATGACAGTGTTTTGGGCCCCCACCCCCCTTTCCCCCCTCCGGTCATATCGGTGAATGATGCTAAGTTTAACCTGACTGTCGGTGACATCATTCAAGCCAGTCCAGCTTGAAGACCTTGATCCTTATGACTGCTTTGGTGCCTCTCTCTCTGTCTCTCTTTCTCTCTTCCCCTCTCCCTCTCCCTCAGTTCTTTGTAGCTCTCTGTTGAGAACCTGCTGTGTCTTCCAAAATTGCTGCCATAGTTGATTCATGCAGAGGTGATCATCTTTAAATCTGAACCGTAATCTGCATCTGAACACATGACATGGTGTGTTTTATCTGATGCGTGTACCTCAGGTATTCTCCATTGATGATGATCACCGTATCCAGTTCTGCTTCTGATTAGATGTGAACGACATCTTCATTTCTGAAATGGAGACTAGGTCTTAACGACTTTGTATTCAGTTTTAATTCACAGTTGATGTCGAAGCCATTCCTTCCTTCCCCACACTCCCTCTGCCCCAGGTGCTGACCTGTACTTTTGCTCCATCAGCTCAAGCAGGTTGTGTGATTTTACATGAACTGTTTTATAACAACCAGATTCTGGTAGTTGTAAATGGTGATGAAATCACATGTTGTGATGGGAAGTTAATGGATTTTTAGGGAAGAAACTGGGGGCAGAGCAGTTCCTAAACTGCAACAACAACAACATTGTCAACATACACTTTTTAGTCATCAGTACTCTCTGTTAGTATCAGCTGGAGACATTTTCTGCAGGATTTAACTGATTCTCAACATAAAGAAAAGGGAAAATTTACAAAGAAAACAGACAGAAGGGAAATAAAATTTGGTGTTGAACTGTGTAATCTGATTTCAAAAGAGGATTTTCTGTATGGGCTCAGGGTTGTTTCCCTTTGATGGAGTGGAGAGTGTTGTGCGTACTGAGAGCCGTATTTCAGGAGGAAGCACACTCCCCTTTAATCCTCACTCAATCGGCAAATTTTGATGGAGAATTTATGAGGTATGATTGGCTTCCAGTATCTTTTAAGTGGTGATTTGTCAGAAGTGATGACCATTTTTTTCACAAACATACAAATAAGAGCTGAGAAAATGTGACACTTCAAGCCAGTTGATTTGGCAGATACCCATTGTAATTAAATCTAGACCATGCATTCAGTCCAGTAAAATGTATTGATTTTATATTGGACTACTTAGATCATGTGATTGAAATAGCTTATATGTAATGATTGGTGATCTGGATGTTCACAAGCATTCTTTCTTTCAAAAGTGAGCAATATTAATGGAACAGACCTTTTTTCAGTGAATATACTTAAACTGCTAAATTAGACTAGTGGCATTATCTGCCAAAAGTTGATCATGTCCGTCAGTGTTGCAAGTGCAATCTGTACACAACTCTAAAATGGGCATGAAAAGAATCCATGGCCTCCTTTGACCACCAGCAATATGTGATGGCAGTAATGACACCTGTCACAATGTCTGCAGTGATGACAGTTTTTTTCCCCGGCATATCGATAAATGCTGACAACTTTCAACATGTATCAAGCCAGTTGACCTGAGCAGACATTTGTGAATATCATCTGTATAATCACCAGGGAGTGTTTTTCAGGATTTCTAGACTGAAGGTTATGGATTAGTATACTCGCCTAGAAGTATTTACAAGGCTTTTATGATCCAGATTATTTCTCAATTAAAAAGAAAAAAAAAGATAGGGGATCTCCCGCTCTCTCTCTCCCTCTCTCTTCTCTCTCTCCTCTCTCTCTCTCTCTCCTCTCAGGCTATCAGTCAGAAGGTCTGTAGTTATGACAGTGTTTTGGTCCCCCCTTCCCCCCCTCCGGTCATATCGATGAATGATGCTAAGTTTAACCTTCATTGTCCTGTGTTTCGTATGACAGAAGTCGCCTAGACTACTAAGTTTATATTGGAATTCGCTGCCCGAATTGGGGTACTGACTTTAAAAAATTGTAAAAAATAAACTAATGGATATAAAGACTTCAAATTTTCAGCAAAAATCTATGGAAAGCTGAACTTTGGTTTGCACTTGTTATTTCAGGGGGATGTGAAAATATTTTTATGACTCAACACTCACACACCTGATTTTACCTGGGAAACACACCTACGTCAGTGAAATAGGTGATAGACAGGCAATACAACACCCATCAACTTTATAACACATATCTTTTTGGTGGCAAGTGGTCAGGTTCACCATCTGAAAAGAACTGATGGGTGTTGTGAGGTGTTAGTAGTTACACAGGTAGCTAGGAATATACGTGAAATTTTTGTGACGCTTTTAAGTCACCTAGCAGTTACATAGCAGGAAAAAAATAATAAAAAAAAAAAATAACGGGTCAAAATCATACCATACTTACTGAAAATGTATTGGAGTGCATGCTTTTTGATCTGCATGAGTTAGTTTGTGTTTCTGAGAAAAAGAATTCCTATGACTGATAATATTTCTAACTACATGCAGGTGTTAGTAGGAAGGAAGAGAGGCAGGCATCACAACACAAAACAACACTCAAATATTTTTGTTGTACTCACCATATGGTTCCAGATGTAATGAATTATATAATCCAAATGTGATCACACACAAACAACACAGTCACTGGAAATGTTCTTGCTTTTGATCACTTTTGTCACACACAGATCACTGACATGAAATTTTCTTTCCGTTGTGCACTTTTCTTACATGCACAAACTCCAGTACTTTTGTATGTGGCACTTTCAATATTTAGTCAACCCCAAAACAGTCTGTACAAAACAAAAATGACAAAGTTCAGTCCTTGATTTAGTCAAGTATCAGGTGTACTGCTAAGAATGAGTGTGTAGGAACCTACTCACTGCTGGTGAAAAGAAAAAAAGCAGCCACGATCCTTGCACAAAGCCACCTTACACATCACACACTCATGTGTTGACTGGATGGCATTGCCTGCTGGGGTTTTCCTGCCTTCCTTCTTGCAACAGACACAGTCCTTCTTGCCTCTGGCAGACTGGATTTTGGAAGGAGTGTGTTTGTGCTTGTCTGGATTGTCGTGAACGACGGGACGGCCGATCCGTTTTCGACCCTTGAAACCATTCACCATGCCCATGACAATCTCAGTGTGAAAATCCACATGCAGTTTCAGTGGGGCATCTGCAGAGTTTTTGTAGATTACAAAGGCATTTACTGCAGCAGTGTCCAGGCAGAAGAAGGAACACATATTTCCACCACTTCATGAATTTCTGCTTGGAACAATAATATGATCGCAATTGATCATGCTTGTCAACACCGTTGTGGTTCTTGGTGTAATCAGCCACAGCCAGGGGCCTAGAATACCTGGCTTTTTCAACACCCCCTGCACCTTTTCTGACAAGCTCTCCATCGGTTCCATCATGGACAGAAGTAAGAAGGGTGACCTTACGACGGTCAAACCAAGCAACAGCCTGAAGCTTGCCCTTCAAATCATCATAGCCAATCTCACGAAACCAGCGCTTTGTGTCCCCAGACTTTTTGACACATTTTGCTGGCTTCATATCCTGTGGCAGACCCTTCCTGTTGTTTCGCACAGTTCCACATGCCAAGGTTTTCTTCTGAAACTGATATTGAATGAGGGGGACTGACGTGAAATAATTATCAAAGTAGACGGTGTGCCACTTGAAATAATGGGGTTCTGCCAAGTGTTTGACGACATGATCCCCTAGGGCATCACCTGTCCCAGCAGGCACATCATTGGTCTTCCCAGTATATACTGAATAATTCAGCATATAAAAAGAATCGGCATCACACAAAGCCCACACCTTGAGGCCCCACTTTGTTGGTTTTGCAGGCACGTACTGCAGAAAACCACAACGACCCTTGAACTTGATCATTGCCTCATCTACTGTGATGTTTTGCCCAGGTAGAAACTGCATAGCAAAACATTCTTGAGTCATGGAAATGAGAGGTCTGACTTTGAACAGGGGGTCATACCCAGCCTGACCTCTGGGAACAAACTGAGTGGTATCAGCGAGGTGAAAATACTGGTTCAGCTGTTCAAACCTGTTCTTCGACATGACACTCGACACCCAGGGATTGAAGAAAGGAGAAGAGTCTTTCCAATAAAAACCACGATGAGGAACAGGGGCCATGTTCATAAACATGAGAAGACCAACAAAAGCTCTGATTTCATCCACAGTGGTTGGCTGAAACTTATCCTCAGGAAGACCAGCAGCCATGAGCGTTTGTCTTGCATACAGGTTGGTTTCCCTGACCATGAGATGGAATGCGTCCGAAGGAAAAACAAGTGAAAAATAATCAAAAGGTGTTCGAAGATTCACTTGTGGACGTGGGGGGCCCCTGTATGCATCAAACACACGAACTTCAGTCCGAAAGTCGTCGTTTGACCACTGCGATGACTGTGCACATCCACCGACATCAGTAGCACCTGCGTCACCTGCGTCGCCTATGTCCGAGTCACTGTCACTACTCGCATTCACTCCTTCTGCAACTTCATAGTCACTGTCGCTGTCTACAGAGTCAAGATCAATGTCCGATTGATTCCAGTCGTCATTTTCGGTCGGCAACACATTCATATTGAACATTTGGTCCACAGTCAAGCTCATGTCACTGTCACTGTCAGAGTGCGACATTTTGATCGTAGTCGGAAGTCGATGGGATGACAAAAAAAATCAATTAAAAATCAAAAAAGCCACAAACCGCTTTCACAAATGGCGCTGAGAAAGGTAGGAAAGACCCGGATAACGACCGGTTTGTCTTATTACTGTGGTCAACCCAAATAAGGGAGGCACACCGAGACAATCAGCCTACTGAGGAATGGGCAGTACAGGGCGGATCAGGAGCCTGACGGGTCGGGCGGAATAGGGCGGAACGGGGATAGAAAGGTTAACCTGACTGTCGGTGACATCATTCAAGCCAGTCCAGCTTGAAGACCTTGATCCTTATGACTGCTTTGGTGCCTCTCTCTCTGTCTCTCTTTCTCTCTTCCCCTCTCCCTCTCCCTCAGTTCTTTGTAGCTCTCTGTTGAGAACCTGCTGTGTCTTCCAAAATTGCTGCCATAGTTGATTCATGCAGAGGTGATCATCTTTAAATCTGAACCGTAATCTGCATCTGAACACATGACATGGTGTGTTTTATCTGATGCGTGTACCTCAGGTATTCTCCATTGATGATGATCACCGTATCCAGTTCTGCTTCTGATTAGATGTGAACGACATCTTCATTTCTGAAATGGAGACTAGGTCTTAACGACTTTGTATTCAGTTTTAATTCACAGTTGATGTCGAAGCCATTCCTTCCTTCCCCACACTCCCTCTGCCCCAGGTGCTGACCTGTACTTTTGCTCCATCAGCTCAAGCAGGTTGTGTGATTTTACATGAACTGTTTTATAACAACCAGATTCTGGTAGTTGTAAATGGTGATGAAATCACATGTTGTGATGGGAAGTTAATGGATTTTTAGGGAAGAAACTGGGGGCAGAGCAGTTCCTAAACTGCAACAACAACAACATTGTCAACATACACTTTTTAGTCATCAGTACTCTCTGTTAGTATCAGCTGGAGACATTTTCTGCAGGATTTAACTGATTCTCAACATAAAGAAAAAGGGAAAATTTACAAAGAAAACAAGAAGAAGGAGAATAATATTTGCTGTTGAACTGTGTAATGTGATTTCAAAAGAGGATTTTCTGTATGGGCTCAGGGTTGTTTCCCTTTGATGGAGTGGAGAGTGTTGTGCGTACTGAGAGCCGTATTTCAGGAGGAAACACACTCCCCTTTAATCCTCACTCAATCGGCAAATTTTGATGGAGAATTTATGAGGTATGATTGGCTTCCAGTATCTTTTAAGTGGTGATTTGTCAGAAGTGATGACCATTTTTTTCACAAACATACAAATAAGAGCTGAGAAAATGTGACACTTCAAGCCAGTTGATTTGGGCAGATACCCATTGTAATTAAATCTAGATCATGCATTCAGTCCAGTAAAATGTATTGATTTTATATTGGACTACTTAGATCATGTGATTGAAATAGCTTATATGTAATGATTGGTGATCTGGATGTTCACAAGCATTCTTTCTTTCAAAAGTGAGCAATATTAATGGAACAGACCTTTTTTCAGTGAATATACTTAAACTGCTAAATTAGACTAGTGGCATTATCTGCCAAAAGTTGATCATGTCCATCAGTGTTGCAAGTGCAATCTGTACACAACTCTAAAGTGGGCATGAAAAGAATCCATGGCCTCCTTTGACCACCAGCAATATGTGATGGCAGTAATGACACCTGTCACAATGTCTGCAGTGATGACAGTTTTTTCCCCGGCATATCGATAAATGCTGACAACTTTCAACATGTATCAAGCCAGTTGACCTGAGCAGACATTTGTGAATATCATCTGTATAATCACCAGGGAGTGTTTTTCAGGATTTCTAGACTGAAGGTTATGGATTAGTATACTCGCCTAGAAGTATTTACAAGGCTTTTATGATCCAGATTATTTCTCAATTAAAAAGAAAAAAAAAGATAGGGGATCTCCCTCTCGCTCTCTCTCTCTCTCTCTCTCTCTCTCTCTGTCTCTCTCTCTGTCTCTCTCTCTCTCTCTCAGGCTATCAGTCAGAAGGTCTGTAGTTATGACAGTGTTTTGGCCCCCCCTTCCCCCCCTCCGGTCATATGATCGATGAATGATGCTAAGTTTAACCTGACTGTCGGTGACATCATTCAAGCCAGTCCAGCTTGAAGACCTTGATCCTTATGACTGCTTTGGTGCCTGTCTCTCTTTCTCTCTTCCCCTCTCCCTCTCCCTCAGTTCTTTGTAGCTCTCTGTTGAGAACCTGCTGTGTCTTCCAAAATTGCTGCCATAGTTGATTCATGCAGAGGTGATCATCTTTAAATCTGAACCGTAATCTGCATCTGAACACATGACATGGTGTGTTTTATCTGATGCGTGTACCTCAGGTATTCTCCATTGATGATGATCACCGTATCCAGTTCTGCTTCTGATTAGATGTGAACGACATCTTCATTTCTGAAATGGAGACTAGGTCTTAACGACTTTGTATTCAGTTTTAATTCACAGTTGATGTCGAAGCCATTCCTTCCTTCCCCACACTCCCTCTGCCCCAGGTGCTGACCTGTACTTTTGCTCCATCAGCTCAAGCAGGTTGTGTGATTTTACATGAACTGTTTTATAACAACCAGATTCTGGTAGTTGTAAATGGTGATGAAATCACATGTTGTGATGGGAAGTTAATGGATTTTTAGGGAAGAAACTGGGGCAGAGCAGTTCCTAAACTGCAACAACAACAACATTGTCAACATACACTTTTTAGTCATCAGTACTCTCTGTTAGTATCAGCTGGAGACATTTTCTGCAGGATTTAACTGATTCTCAACATAAAGAAAAAGGGAAAATTTACAAAGAAATCAGACAGAAGGGAAATAAAATTTGGTGTTGAACTGTGTAATGTGATTTCAAAAGAGGATTTTCTGTATGGGCTCAGGGTTGTTTCCCTTTGATGGAGTGGAGAATGTTGTGCGTACTGAGAGCCGTATTTCAGGAGGAAGCACACTCCCCTTTAATCCTCACTCAATCGGCAAATTTTGATGGAGAATTTATGAGGTATGATTGGCTTCCAGTATCTTTTAAGTGGTGATTTGTCAGAAGTGATGACCATTTTTTTCACAAACATACAAATAAGAGCTGAGAAAATGTGACACTTCAAGCCAGTTGATTTGGGCAGATACCCATTGTAATTAAATCTAGATCATGCATTCAGTCCAGTAAAATGTATTGATTTTATATTGGACTACTTAGATCATGTGATTGAAATAGCTTATATGTAATGATTGGTGATCTGGATGTTCACAAGCATTCTTTCTTTCAAAAGTGAGCAATATTAATGGAACAGACCTTTTTTCAGTGAATATACTTAAACTGCTAAATTAGACTAGTGGCATTATCTGCCAAAAGTTGATCATGTCCATCAGTGTTGCAAGTGCAATCTGTACACAACTCTAAAGTGGGCATGAAAAGAATCCATGGCCTCCTTTGCCCACCAGCAATATGTGATGGCAGTAATGACACCTGTCACAATGTCTGCAGTGATGACAGTTTTTTCCCCGGCATATCGATAAATGCTGACGACTTTCAACATGTATCAAGCCAGTTGACCTGAGCAGACATTTGTGAATATCATCTGTATAATCACCAGGGAGTGTTTTTCAGGATTTCTAGACTGAAGGTTATGGATTAGTATACTCGCCTAGAAGTATTTACAAGGCTTTTATGATCCAGATTATTTCTCAATTAAAAAGAAAAAAAAAATAGGGGATCTCCCGCTCGCTCCTCTCTCTCTCTCTCTCTCTCTCTCTCTCTCTCTCTCTCTCTCTCTCTGTCTCTCTCTCTCTCTCTCTCAGGCTATCAGTCAGAAGGTCTGTAGTTATGACAGTGTTTTGGCCCCCCCTTCCCCCCCTCCGGTCATATGATCGATGAATGATGCTAAGTGTAACCTGACTGTCGGTGACATCATTCAAGCCAGTCCAGCTTGAAGACCTTGATCCTTATGACTGCTTTGGTGCCTGTCTCTCTTTCTCTCTTCCCTTCTCCCTCTCCCTCAGTTCTTTGTAGCTCTCTGTTGAGAACCTGCTGTGTCTTCCAAAATTGCTGCCATAGTTGATTCATGCAGGGTGATCATCTTTAAATCTGAACCGTAATCTGCATCTGAACACATGACATGGTGTGTTTTATCTGATGCGTGTACCTCAGGTATTCTCCATTGATGATGATCACCGTATCCAGTTCTGCTTCTGATTAGATGTGAACGACATCTTCATTTCTGAAATGGAGACTAGGTCTTAACGACTTTGTATTCAGTTTTAATTCACAGTTGATGTCGAAGCCATTCCTTCCTTCCCCACACTCCCTCTGTCCCATGTGCTGACCTGTACTTTTGCTTCATCAGCTCAAGCAGGTTGTGTGATTTTACATGAACTGTTTTATAACAACCAGATTCTGGTAGTTGTAAATGGTGATGAAATCACATGTTGTGATGGGAAGTTAATGGATTTTTAGGGAAGAAACTGGGGGCAGAGCAGTTCCTAAACTGCAACAACAACAACATTGTCAACATACACTTTTTAGTCATCAGTACTCTCTGTTAGTATCAGCTGGAGACATTTTCTGCAGGATTTAACTGATTCTCAACATAAAGAAAAAGGGAAAATTTACAAAGAAAACAAGAAGAAGGAGAATAATATTTGCTGTTGAACTGTGTAATGTGATTTCAAAAGAGGATTTTCTGTATGGGCTCAGGGTTGTTTCCCTTTGATGGAGTGGAGAGTGTTGTGCGTACTGAGAGCCGTATTTCAGGAGGAAACACACTCCCCTTTAATCCTCACTCAATCTGCAAATTTTGATGGAGAATTTGTGAGGTATGATTGGCTTCCAGTATCTTTTAAGTGGTGATTTGTCAGAAGTGATGACCATTTTTTTCACAAACATACAAATAAGAGCTGAGAAAATGTGACACTTCAAGCCAGTTGATTTGGGCAGATACCCATTGTAATTAAATCTAGATCATGCATTCAGTCCAGTAAAATGTATTGATTTTATATTGGACTACTTAGATCATGTGATTGAAATAGCTTATATGTAATGATTGGTGATCTGGATGTTCACAAGCATTCTTTCTTTCAAAAGTGAGCAATATTAATGGAACAGACCTTTTTTCAGTGAATATACTTAAACTGCTAAATTAGACTAGTGGCATTATCTGCCAAAAGTTGATCATGTCCATCAGTGTTGCAAGTGCAATCTGTACACAACTCTAAAGTGGGCATGAAAAGAATCCATGGCCTCCTTTGCCCACCAGCAATATGTGATGGCAGTAATGACACCTGTCACAATGTCTGCAGTGATGACAGTTTTTTCCCCGGCATATCGATAAATGCTGACAACTTTCAACATGTATCAAGCCAGTTGACCTGAGCAGACATTGTGATTATGTATCGATATAATCATCAGGGAGTAGTCTTTAGGCTTTTATGACCCGAAACTGTGTGTTTGAGGTTTTGATAACCCAGATTATTTTTTCAATGTCTCTCTCTCTCTCCTCTCTCTCTCTCTCTCTCTCTCTCTCTCTCTCTCTCTCTCTCTCTCTCTCTCTCCGTGACATACGAAGTGACATAGTGATATAGTAAAACAGAACAACAACAAAAAAGTCCAAAATATATACAGAGAAGGTACATGAAATGGCCTGAATTCAACTCAGATTGTCCAGTGTCATAGTGCTTCAGGATAGTGCTTTTGCGAATTAAACAATACTTATGCAGACAATGCTATTCAGTCAAAACATTTACAGTCATGACAGTTGTTTTTTTTACTCCATTATATCAATATAAGATTATGATATTAATCTTACATTGCTCAAGCCTGACAGCATGGCATGAGCAGACATTTGTTTTTTCTTTATGAAAGTACTTTGCTCTCTCTCTCTCTCTCTCTCTCTCTCTCTCTCTCTCTCTCTCTCTCTCTCTCTCTCTCTCTCTCTCTCTCTCTCTCTCTCTCTCTCTCTCTCTCAGAGTTCTTCAGTTACTGTCGGTCCAGAACTTGCTGGGTCCTGCAAGGTGGCTGTCACAGAGTGTTCATGTGGTGAAGATCATCTTTAATTCTGTGGACCGTTGTTAATGTTTTGCACATAGTGCACAGTGTAAATACCTGAGGTATTCTCCATTGATGATGATTACCATATCCAGTTCTGCTTCTGATCAGATGTGAACGACGTCTTCATTTCTGAAATGGAGAATAGGTCTGACAACTTTGCATTCAGTTTTATTCACAGTCCATGTCGAAGCCATTCCCCCCCCCCCCCCCCCCCCCCCCAGAGTGAATGAAGCTAACCTGTGCATCAGCTGAAACAGGTTCAGAACAGCCAGATGCTGGCAGTTTAGATCTGGGATGAAGGCATGTTTTGTGACAGGAACTCTTCAGTTTTTAGAGAAAAAAACTGGACAGTACAGTGTCTTAACTACATCAGCATCACTGCCAACCAACACCTTTTTAGTCGTCTTTACTTTTCCAAGATTCAATAGGATACACATTTTCTGCAATGTTTTACCAATTGCTAAGGAAAAAGGGGGGGAGGGGGGGGGGGGATAACAAATGAAAGGAAAGACAACAAAAGCAGGTATGTGTTGTAATTTCAGTACACCATTTTCTGTGTGGGCTGTTCCCCTTTGATACAATGCTGAGTGCTGCACATACTGGCAGAAATATTACAGGAGGACACGCACACACGCACGCCCTTAAACCCACTCCCCGACTGTATTTTGTTACCATTGGCCACAAGTGTTGGAGAGTTCTGTATAAAGAATGGTATTCTTCCCACATTTCTATAAGATTAGTCATGGTCAGTGTCAAGTTGTCGGCAGTGATGAGCATTTTTACCAATGTATTGATAAATATTGATAGAATGTGGTGCTTCAGAACTTGTAGATAGCCACTGAAATTAATTCTACACAGCTGCGAACACTCAGAACATTTGTTGCACTTCCCAAATTTTAGAAATAATTTCCCAAATCCCCAGTTTAGTGGGAGAAAAAATCCAGAATTTCAAAATTTGTTTTTGCGTGTGACTTGAGGGCCATTTTTAAATAGGATTGAGAAAGTGCTGCAGAATAAAGCTGAAAGATGCATGGGTGAAACTTCTTCAGTCTGAGGACGGAATCCGTTTTATGAAATTACTCGAGACGGAATTTTCCGTTTTTCGTAAATCTGGAAAAAAAGAAAAAAGAAAAAAAAAGCAAAGAAAAAAGGTTTTCAAAAGTCTCTAAAATTGCGTAAATTATGTATCGAGTGTGTCTTACCATAAAACGGAAATGCCGAATCAGAAGTACTCTTTATTTTAGGGAACAAAGATAAAGCACCATTTGCCGAAATCTAGATTTCGAGTTTGGAGTTGGTTGGAAACTGTGAGAATGTCCTATCTTAAAGAAGGTGATTCAGTTGAGGAGATCGACGCTGGCATCACTAATAAGTGGCGATGGGCTTGGCTGAACGAAATAGATGATGAAAAATGCCAAAGAAGAGGACATGACAAACAGTACTCTGCCATCCAGTGCCGTACACAGTATCGGCAGAACTCATTCTTTGCTAGAACAATTATTAGAGACTGGAATGAGTTGTCAGCAGAGTCTGTGACCGCCCCCACTCTTGACACCTTCCAGTCAAGGGTGCAACTGCTGCTCTGATTCTTTTTTTTTTTTTTCCCCCCCCCCCCCCCCTTCTTCGCCGGGCAAGCCCCAACCTGAAAGGTGTCAAAAAAATCAAATTGTTGATTGTGGACACTCAAAGGAAGAAGAAGAAGAAGACAACATCGTGTTTGGTGTTTGAAAACGAACAAACCTGGTGTAGCGTTTTGCCGCGTGTGCAACTCGACCTCAAGTATGGATCCAATGGAAAATCTCGGCTAGCAGTCCGGACCATATTAAAAGCATGAAGGTAAGAATTTCAGTAAAATCTTTTTCAGCAGCCCTCCATGCCCCCCAGTGACACATACACACACAAAGACGAGTGTAAGGCACAGAGAGAGAGAGAGACATAATAGTATGAAAAAGATATTTAAAGAAAGAAAAAAAAACATAAAAGAAAAATAAATATGAGGGTTAGTTTTCTGGAAAAAAGATGGGGAAAACTACTAAAGGTTCTATTTCTTCCGTGTAATAAAATGGGTTAGTTTTGGAAGTACAGTGGAAACTCTCTATTAAGACCTTAGAAAATGCACAGATTTGTGATCTTGATACCCTTACTGCCCATATATGTGCAAGGCACCTACCAAGCTGGTTTGGGGGGGGGGGGGGGGGGGGGTAATTTTTTTTTTTTTCTTTTTTTTTCTAAATTTAAAATGATGACTTTCATTCACATATAAGTAATAAATATGTGTTTCAAACAAGGCCTCTGTTCCAAATTTCCTTTCACCAGAGGCCACGAAATTTGTCTGAATTTTTTTTTTAAATCAATTTCGGCCAGGGGGCTTCGCCTCCCTGAGCCCCCCACCAGGGGCGCTGCCCCTGGACCCTGCCCTTTCAGTTTTTCAATTTTTTTCCAGTTTCACCCATGAAGATGTGGAAGTGGACAATTGTTTGTGCAGAATATGCATTTTTTTAAATTTATTACCACATTCATCATCTTAAACACAAGGACGAGGGGTAGAAATGCTTGAAGCCAAAAGCTGAACTTCCCTTCTTCACTGCATGTGCCCCCTCCATCATGTTCATGCCCTGGTTTGGACTCCAGAAAACTTTCCTCTCTTCACTGCATGTGCCCCCTCCATCATGTTCATGCCCTGGTTTGGACTCCAGAACTTTCCTCTCTTCACTGCATGTGCCCCCTTCATCATGATCATGCCCTGGTTTGGACTCCAGAAAACTTTCCCCTCTTCACTGCATGTACCCCCTCCATCATGTTCATGCCCTGGTTTGGACTCCAGAAAACTTTCCCCTCTTCACTGCATGTGCCCCCTCCATCATGTTCATGCCCTGGTTTGGACTCCAGAAAACTTTCCCCTCTTCACTGCATGTGCCCCCTCCATCATGTTCATGCCCTGGTTTGGACTCCAGAAAACTTTCCCCTCTTCACTGCATGTGCCCCCTCCATCATGTTCATGCCCTGGTTTGGACTCCAGAAAACTTTCCTCTCTTCACTGCATATGCCCCCTCCATCATGTTCATGCCCTGGTTTGGACTCCAGAAGGGTGGCAGCTGTGAACTCTGGATCATGCTAACAGTATTTCATAATATGTTAATGCTGTGTATGGACAACTTGGATTCAAATAGCTTATAACGGGGTAGACTGGTTAATCAGTGAATAAACTTGGGCTGTTAACTGACTCTGATGATCTTATCTGCGAAGGTTTATCATGTCTCAGTATTGCAAGTGCAGCCTGTACACAGAACTAAACCAGGCATCAAAAAAATGTTGATCAGTGGCTTCCATGAAAAGTTGATTAGTGGGCAATATCGATGGTGGCAGTATTTGTATCAGTCACAGTGCCTGCAGTGATGACAGTTTTTTTTCCCGGCATATCGATAAATGCTGACAACGTTTAACATGTATCAAGCCAGTTGACCTGAGCAAAACATTGTGATTATAATCAGTCTGATCATCAGGGAGTATTCCTGAGGATTGTGTATCAATATAAATTATACCAGGGTTATCAGGGAGTTCTTTTGAGGTGTTAATAACCCAAGTTATTTCTCAACTTAAAAATTCTCTCTCTCTCTCTCTCTCTCTCTCTCTCTCTCTCTCTCTCTCTCTCTCTCTCTCTCTCTCTCCCCCACTCCTTCCCCTCACCCCTTTTCTCTCATATATGTATACAACAAAATTGTTAGTAACATCATTCTTCTGTGTTATCTTCCACTCAACATATAAGAAGTGGTGTTATTACTTCTCTGTTCATCTGTCAGCTTGTCTACTGTGATGACCATTTTTTCCCCGTCATATTGATAAATGATGAGAACCAGACATCGATCAAGCCAGTTGACCTGAGCAGGCATTCTGATCTTACTGTACCTTGATGCCCCCCCCCCTCTCTCTCTCTCTCTCTCTCTCTCTCTCTCTCTCTCTCTCTCTCTCTCTCTTACACATGTGCACACAAGTATGAAGGTGGTTATTTGTTTGTCAGGCTTTTTTCTCCTCACTTCCCATGTTCATGTTTGTGAAAGTGTATGTGACCCTGTTCTGCAATGAAAGTTGTAACTTATGAAAGAAACAAGAAGCCATGTTTGTGGTATTTGCAGACAGACATAGAATTGGTAACACAACTTGTATTGTTGTATCTTTTACCTGTGGTTTTAAAAATGGGTGAGGTTGACCCAGATCAGTTGTCATGTGCTGTAGGTTTTAATTGACAGAATCACAGTCCGGCTGTCATGTTTTAGGTTGTAGGTATCCAGGCATAGTTGGATAAAGCAGAAACCTGTTCAACCATCGTCTGCCAGTCTATGTCTCTCCCATGCCCGATCCCCAGGCACATGCAATCGACGCCCTGTCCCTGTCATGGTCGGGTCTCATAGCCTACGCCTTTCCCCCTTCCCGATCCTCCACAAAGTGATCAGGAAGGCGAGACTGGAGAGACTCAAGCTGATCCTCATAACCCCATGGTGGCCGACCCAGTCCTGGTTTCCGGACCTAAAAGCCCTCTCCCATGTTCCCCCACTTCAACTAAACCCCAGGTGGGATATGTTCAGGCAACCCCGCTCCGGACGCCCTCACTCCAACCCCCAGATGCTCCGCCTCCACGCCTGGCTGCTGTGTCCGCCCAGGTGCGAGCATCTGCCCCTGTCTCCCACTCGGACAGCCCGGTCCGTCCTAGACATCCTCGCAGGGGCTGGAGCCTCGCAGGACCTGCGAGATTTAGCCTCGGCCTCACGCAGACCTAGCACTGAGTCCCTCTATGACTACCGCTGGGAGAGATGGGTCTCCTGGTGCTCTGACAACTCCGTTCCCCATGATTCCCCTTCTAACATCCAGGTAGGCAACTTCTTATCCCACTTAGCCTCGGCGCATAAGCTATCTGCTAGCTCCATCCGGGGCTACAGATCAGCCATCTGCACCACTATCCGCCAACTAGGCGGACCATCTTTTGAGAATGATTTCCTCCTCAGATAGATCTCCAGAGGGGTGGCCCTACGGGAGGCCCAGTCCCCTAGGCATGTACCCCTTTGGGACCTCTTTATTGTTCTTGACGCTCTTAGGAAACCTCCTTTCGAACCTATTGCCAACATCCCCTTTGACCTCCTGTCTATGAAGACACATTTCTCCTCGCCCTGGCTTCGGCCAGACGGCGAAGCGAAATCCATGCCCTCAGCGGAGACCCCAGAGACGTGGCCTTCCACAGGGACGGCTCTGTCTCCCTGAAGTTCCTCCCTGAATTCCTAGCTAAAAACCAGGATCCGGGCTCTTCCTCCCCCTCCATCGTCATCCTCGGCAGTCAAGAAGGGGGGGGGACATGGACCTGTGCCCGTCTAGGTGCCTTAGATACTACTGGGAACGTTTGCGCCCCAGGCGTGCATCCAGAGACGCCTCCTCATCTCCATTAACTCCAACAATTCTAAGGACATCTCGGCAGGCACCATCTCCAGATGGCTGTCCAGGACGGTCAGATCTGCCTACGCCCAGGCGTACAAGGATCTCCCGGCCATTTCCCCCCGAGCTCATGAGGTCAGAGCGCTGGCCACCTCCACGGCGTTCCAGCACTCTGTCCCCGTGCGCCATCTATTGGAGGCAGCCTTCTCATGCAATAGAAATAGCGTAAATAAAGGAATACCTCGCCCACCAAAGCCTCACACGGCAAGTGTACCCAGGGTCTATAGTGCAAGCCACAATATGAATAAGCAAAGCAAGCAAACACACAGCAATCTGTACACAAGACAGAAGAAAGGCGAGACAGAGCACAAGACTTATCTTGCTTGGACGGCAGGCCGAAGGAGAATGAGGTAAACAAGCGCACCTCGGCTTTCTGCGCATGGCGGAAGTAGGGGGGGCGTCACTTGACTGTCTTATTACTGCATTAGCCCCAAAAATCTTCGGCCTGGCAGAGCTGACTAACTGCCGTTGAATGCTATGGTCTGACATGGTAAGTATACTAGCCAAACAGTATAAGAAAAACTCCCCATATTGTAGTTGTTTTTCTTTCTGTCCCGGAAGAAGTCCATATTGTGTACAGCTCCAGCCTTAAGGAAAATTCACTGAGGTCAGTCTGATTTCATCTCTCAGCTCAGTGCCAGTGTAGCTGACATGGACTGTGTAATGCTGAACTGGTGAGGTCTAAGAACGGAACTGGCATGTTATGAACTAATGTGACGATAGCCGCAGGTGGTGTGATGTCGGGAAAGGTCAGCAGCAATGACTGTTTTGGATTTTGGAAACCTATGAATACAGATGGATTCATCAACATTGAATAACACATGACTGTAGTATTGTTCCAGTGTTGCAAGTCTTCAACCAGTAAATCTAACTGTGCAATGTTTTGGTCATATTTATCACACACACACAAAAAGAAAAAACTGAGAAGAGTTGAGGATGGAGGTGGGGGGAAGGGGATGCTGGAATCAAATGGTTGATGGTAAAGATGACAGTGGTCTGTGTGTGTGTGTTTCCCTTGAATAAAAAGGAATATGATTAACCATTTTGCTGCTAAAAAAAAAAAAAAGTGCTATATTTGGTATTAAATTTGAACTTTCTATATTTTCTTGCGGGGTTCACCTGATAGTAGGATTGTAAAGGGGGGGGGGGGGGGGGGGGCAGGAACATAATGATATTGCACTTACATTTCATAATGGAATGATCTTGCATTGACATTTCCCAACTGGTGGGTCATATTGTTATGCCATGTCTGTAGAGTTTAATCATTACGGGCTTGGCAGTGGCGGAAATCTTCCAGTGATTATTCATTGCCTCCTCCATCAGTAAGGATGTCTGCAATGATGACAGTTTTTTCCCCGTCATATCGATAAATGATGATAATTTGACATAGTTCAAGCCAGTTGACCTGAGCAGACATCCTGATCTGAACACCTGTGTATCTTTACCCAACCCTCGCTTCCAACCTCCTCTCACTCACTCTCTCTCTCCCTCCTCTCTCTCTCTCTCTCTCTCTCTCTCTCAACTGTGAAATTACCGTAGTATTATCGTCACAAAAAGAGTAAATTCCCTTTAACCTTGCATTGCAGTTATTCATAAGATTTTTGGGGGGGGGGGGGGGTGTCTATGGAAAATTATGCATTATGGACAGCTAGTTTATTCGTCTTGTACAAAAGAAAGAGTAAGATTAGAGAGAGATGTGCCGAGCTGTTGCTGTTGAAGAGACAGTGTCAGCTCACTGGGCGTGGTGGACTGACTGCTTGACGCATGCTATGTGTAGTGTGTCATCCATACCAACGGCCACACTGGTCTCCTCTTCTGAAAGTTGGTGATAGGATTGTGCAAGATGTTATGCTTGCATTCACACATTAAACCTCAGTTTATAGTTTCATTAGAAGGACTTTTTGGAAAATGGAGTTAGAACCAGTGTTAGCTCCAAGGAAAAAAAATGCCCCTCCACCAAAACGGCCTGGCAAAGATTTAAGCCGTCAACCCCAGGATCACCAAGAGTACAAGTCCGGCAAATCCCTCATTGAGCCATACTTCATGCTCTCATTTGTCCATCTGTCTCTGAAATCCTTCGTTGAGCTGTAGTCTGGCTCGCCCTTGTCCATCCGTCTCAGAAATCCATTATGGCTCTCCTTTGTCTCTGAAATAATTCATGGGAGTGTTGTTCTGGCATTCCTTTGTCTGTGTGAAATTTGACTGTAGAAATGAACTCTGGCAAGTGCAGTCAAGAATCCTTGATGTGTTCAGTAAAGCCTGTTGTTGTGTGGTGTCAGGCAAGGTGTGCAGTGATGACCATTTTTTCCCTGACACATCGATAAATGCTGATAACTGAGAGTGATCAAGCCAGTGAAGCTGAGCAGATCTCTTGACAGTCCATCACTGGTAACAGGCATACAGCATAGCTACAGTGCAGTGTTTCCTGGCGGAGTGGAACGCTGCAGCACACTGTGTCTGCTTTGTGATCACTGTATCATTTTCAGAATACTTGGCCATATTTAATGGTAGCAGAGCTCTGAGAAATATTTTGTTATGAACAAGTATGATCTGTTTGAGACTGAACATGGTGGACATTCACGCAGATTACATTCCCAGACCATTCCTTTCTTTATGATGTGCATTTCTCCAGTATAACAAGACTCAGTAAGTGTATGTAATGAAACCATGCTGGTTCACTAGATTCCTGTTTTAATTTGCTGATATGGGTTGTGATAAATTACAAGTTTGATATGTAATTATCTAGGGTTTTTTGGGTTTGTTTGTTTGGTTGTTTTGGTTTTTTGTTGTTGTTTTTTTTAGGGGGAAAAGTTGCAAGAAAAAGGGTGAAAAGAGAGTCAATGTAGACAGTAGTTTTCAGTGCATGTGTTCTCACTATGAGAGGCATGGGTATCGAAAGAGATGGTCAGGATAACCCCACATGTCTGCAGTGATGACAGTTTTTTTCCCCGGCATATCGATAAATGCTGACAACTTGACATGTTTCAAGCCAGTTGACCTGAGCAGACAAGGTTCTTTGAATGTGTTGATAGTATAATCATTATACATTTGTTGGTAGTATAATGACTGTAGATCAGACTGAGGGCTTGGCAACAGCTCTGGCATGGCCTGCTTAACTCTCGACCTTAAGCATGTGTTGCAGGTGGATGAAGTATGCATGACCGTAATTGTAGGTTCAGATGAATATAGTCATGTTTGGCTTTTAAAGGTTTCAAAGAATTGTTCCATATGAAGGTTCAGAACTTTCGCCAAGAAGGTATATTGATACATGTTCACAACCATAATCGGTTAAAACATCGAAGTTATGATTGGTCCTTCATTATTTTCCACCCCATCTGTAGATGCATTTTGACAACTTTGTTATTTGATATCTAGCTGTATACAAGTCACTGATAATAGAATTAAGGCATAAGCATTTAGCCATGTTTAAATGTTTCTTTTTTTTCTTTCAACTTTTCTGAGCTTGGGAGGGGGGTGGATAATGATAAAGATGGCAAGAGGTGTCTGCAGTGATGACAGTTTTTTCCCCGGCATATCGATAAATGCTGACAACTTGTGAAGCATTTCAAGCCAGTTGACCTGAGCAGGCATTATTCAGATAGTGTCATGTATGTGATTGATATTACGTGTTGCAGTTTTACCAGATATAGTCATATCCTTTCCATGTGTATGGTTACTTTTGTTGCTGCCATTTTAGCAGATAAAGAGTGATTCATTTCATGTGTGTGGTCTCTGTTGCTGCATTTTAGCAGATAAAAGCTGATCATCATTGTGTGGTTACTTTGTCTGCGCAGTTACTAGCAGACATATAATAGTGTTATTTCATGTGTGTGGTTACTTTGTTGCTTGCATTTTAGCAGATAAAGAGTGATTATTTCATGTAGTGGTTACTTTGTCTGCTGCCATTTTAGCAGATAAAGAGTGATCATTTCATGTGTGTGGTTCCATTGTTGCAATTTTAGCATATGAATTCTGATTATTTCATATCTGTGGCTGTACTTGTTACAGTTTTTACTTTGCAGATTTTATCTGATTATTTCATGTGTGTTGTTACAGTTGTCCTTGTGTTAGTAAGTATAGTCTGATCATTTCATGTGTGTGGTTTATCCCAGTTTTAGTAAATATATTAAATCTGATTATTTCATATGTACAGTTATATTGTTTTTTGCTGTTTAGCTCAGACTGTAAATTTAGCCGTAAATTAATGGGTTATCGTTTAAATATTATCTGAACATTTTTCAGGTTTAAACTGAAAGACTCTCTCTCTCTCTCTCTCTCTCTCTCTCTCTCTCTCTCTCTCTCTCTCTTTTCTTCAGTGTTCTTTAATTTCTTTTCTTTCTTTCTCATGAATAACGCTCATTATTGAAGGAAATCATACAGACCCTATAATAGCACACGCACCATGCACGTTCACTCACCTGCATATGTACAGGCATACACACATACGCACGCACACACACACACGTGCACGCACACACACACACACACACACACACACACACACACTTTTGTAATTCATTAGGAATGATCTGTCTGCAGTGATGACAGTTTTTTCCCCGGCATATCGATAAATGCTGACAACTTGTGACGCATTTCAAGCCAGTTGACCTGAGCAGACATTATTCAGATAGTGTCATGTATGTGATTATATTACGTATTGCAGTTTTAACAGATATAGTCTTATCCTTTCAGTGTGGTTATTTGTCTGTGTTTGTGTTATTTCATGGTTGGTTACTTTGTCTGCTGCCATTTTAGCAGATAAAGAGTGATTATTTCATGTACGTGGTTACATTGTTGCAATTTTAGCATATAAATTCTGATTATTTCATATCTGTGGCTGTACTTGTTACAGTTTTACTTAGCAAATTTTTATCTGATTATTTCATGTGTGTGGTCACATTTGTCCTTGTGTTAGTAGATAAGTCTGATCATTTCATGTGTGTGGTTTATCCCAGTTTTAGTAGATATAGTCTGATTATTTCATATGTACAGTTATATTGTTTGTTGCTTTGTTTGTTGCTATGTAGCTCAGACTGTAAATTTAGCCGCAGATTAATAGGTTACCATTTAAAGGTTATCTGAACATTTTTCAGGTTTAAACTGAAAGTCATATAAACCGATATGGAAATGGAGCATATGGGGGAGTGATAAAAATTTAAATATGAGTTGGGCTTTTCCTCTCTCTCTCTCTCTCTCTCTCTCTCTCTCTCTCTCTCTTTTCTTAGTGTTCTTTAATTTTTTGTTTTTCTAATGAATAACATTCATTATTGAAGGAAATCATATAGACCCTGTAATAGCACGTTCGCTCACTCACACACACACACACACACACGCACGCACGCACGCGCGCGCACACACACACACACACACACACACCACACACACACACACACACACACCACACACATACATTTCTGTAATTGATTAGGACTGATCTGTCTGCAGTGATGACAGTTTTTTCCCCGGCATATCGATAAATGCTGACAACTTGTGACACATTTCAAGCCATTTGACCTGAGCAGACACTGATCTGTCCTTACCCAGTACAAATCAGCATAAGTTACAAGCTTTTGATATACAAGAAATCATTGTGAACAGATCTACACAGCGACTTGGGTGATGATTAATTGTTGATTTAAGAATGAGGATTGGTATAGTACTTCCCGTGCCCATCCCATCAACCCCCCATCCACCCCCCCAATGTGCTTTTCAGTTGTGAATATTCACTATCACACATCTGCATTCTGACACAAAACCTGTCGGTTGGCCTTTCATACTCTTGCCCATTTTTCTTTCATACATGCACACATGCACTCTTTCTCTCTCACACATACAAAAGTACGTCTTTACGCACGCATGCACACACACACGCACGCACGCACATGCACATGCACATGCACATAGCACAGCACACACACAGAGGAGATAAAAGTGGTTCAGGAAAGGCAGGAGCATGATTGGAAATAGGTTGTACTGTTAGGCAACAGGCTGCTTGCAGAGATGTCTTATTCAGAGGTTGGAATTCTTCAAGGTTTTTCCCACAAATATGATTTGTCAACCTGATTTTTTTTTTTTCATCTATGTTCAGGCTGAAAATACTGACAGGTGGTTATTTGGTTCTTATCCCATTGATGCGGCAATTAATAATATCCTGCAAATATATAATACTTTGCTTTCATTCCTGACCATCTCCTGGGAAAATCAACATAGTTCAGAAACCAGGCATTCACAAAAGCTTTGGTGATGTTTGTTTGCAGATTGAAGACTTGAACCAGCAGGCCCAGATGGCGGCGGCAGAGAAGTTCCGTGACAAGGCCCCTGCAGGACCTGGGGACATGCCCTCCACCGTCTCCCAGCCCATCCAGGAGGAGTCGGAAGAAGAGGAAGAGGTCAGTGACCCCCCTGTCACCTGAAGGGGCCTACCAAGGATGGCTTTGCCAGGGCTGTGACACACAGTGCAGACAGCTGTCTGACAGCCTCACAGCAAAGCTGTCCAAGCAAAACCCCTCATGGGGGATGCCTCTCGTATTTGTGTTGGCTGCTAGTGTATATCGATCCTGAAGCACTGGCCATGATTTCTATTCATGAGGCTAGAAAAACTGAGCTGGTAGAAGCAAGCAGTTACATAATCCCAATTATGCTGTTCCTTATCTTCGCTCATACGTGAAAATGTTGGCGATATATGTACGGCAGATTGATTGTGTTTTGGTTTGGTTGGTTGGTTTTCACAGAAATGTCAGGGTTAATTAGTTGATGGTCATCTTTTTTTAATTGGCTGTGAGTAAGTAGGACCAGAATGCAAGCAGGAACACAGCTTGTCCAGTTAATGTCATGTTTTAAGAAAGGTTCTGAAATAGCTTTCAAATTGATGACATTACATCATGTTTAATTGATTTGGCTCAGATACAGAGGATTTATCAAGTTAGCAAGGCTACAAACGCATTTGTAGTCTGGCACAACATTTGTTGTGTGTAGTTTTTTTTTTTTTTTAAAGTGTATTCTAGCAAGCTACCATGTTGCATTGTTCATGCATGTTCTTTGCCTATCAGCTATTAAAACAAGAGATTTTCCTTTTTAAGAATTATGCTGACAGATGTGTCGCGATGTGTGCAGGAGGATGAGACGGGTGTGGAGCAGAAGGACATCGAGCTGGTCATGTCCCAGGCCAACGTGTCCAAGTCCAAGGCCATTCGCGCACTCAAGAACAACAACAACGACATCGTCAACGCCATTATGGTGAGTGCTGGCTATCTGTGAATTCTTGTATCCACGGCTGAAGGGGCCACCTTGGTCAGGTGTCTTACAGGAAATGCAGATTTCTTGTAAGCTAATTAGCTGTTCTTGATCCAAGTGTTTGTTGAAATTAATTCCACCAGCCTGTAGTTCTGTGGCCATCAGGATGGCTGGAACCAACACTTGGGTTTGGAGCTAGAACCCAGACTTTATGCAGATGGAACTCAAATATGTAAGTGTTTACTTTTACATCACAAAGGGTAGAGCTGGAAGAAATCATGGCTTATTTTTGTTTTACAAAGGAAGATGGAATAAATCGTGGTTATACTTTTACCTTACATAGGGTAGAGCTGGAATGAATCATTGCTTGTTTTTACCAAATGGTTGAGCTAGAATAAGTCATTGCTTGTTTTTACCAAATGGTTGAGCTAGAATAAGTCATTGCTTGTTTTTACCAAATGGTAGAGCTAGAATAAGTCATTGCTTACATTATAAAGGGCAGAGCTAGAATTTCTCATCGCTTACTTTTACCTTACAAAAGGGTGGAGCTGGAATAAGACATGGTTGTTGTTTTTTCTAACAAAGGGTAGCGATAGAATATCTTGTCATTCAGTTTTATCCTTTATTCTCAAAACCTTGATCATTGTCCTAACAAGTGAATGAAATTCAACTTGCATTATTGGATTGTTATATCAGATGCATAAACGCTAGATATTCTCCATTCATGATGAACACCCAATCCAGTTCTGCTTCTGATAGAGGTGAACGACACATTGTTTTCTGAAATGGAGAATGGCAATAGTAGAGCATTGACAGTCATTACCAGTGTGTGAGAAGTATATTTCTGTGAATCATCTAAAGGATCAGAGAAAGAAATGGCCTGATGGTGTGAGATGAAAACCCAGTCCACAGAGTAGCTGTGGGCAGCATGACAGACCAGGACCACTCCACAATGGCTGTGTTGTATGTTTCAGGAGCTGACGATGTAAAGGCTGGCCTCTGTGTGTGTGCGTGCTCTGGTGTCCTCATTCCTCCCTGTCCCTTTTGGCTTTGTGATTAATAAATCTTTAAATATGATCCAGCTGACTGCCTGTCTGTGGATGAAATGATGGCAAGAGAAGATCAGTGTTGGGGGTGTGGGTAATTTGTTACTTTGCTCTGTCCTGTGGCGTCAGTCCTGCTCTGCTAACTCCAACTGGGCATGTACACTCACACAGCTACACCCAGTACTGTAACATTGTACCAACGCAGCTCATTCTGATTGCACATACAGCTACACCCAGTGACACACTGTAACATTGTACCAACCCAGCTCATTCTGATTGGACACACAGCTACACCCAGTGACACACTGTAACATTGTACCAACCCAGCTCATTCTGATTGCACACACAGCTACACCCAGTGACACACTGTAACATTGTACCAACCAAGCTCATGCTGATTGCACACACAGCTACACCGAGTGACACACTGTAACATTGTACCAACCCAGCTCATTCTGATTGCACACACAGCTACACCCAGTGACACACTGTAACATTGTACCAACCCAGCTCATTCTGATTGCACACACAGCTACACCCAGTGACACACTGTAACATTGTACCAACCCAGCTCATTCTGATTGCACACACAGCTACACCCAGTGACACACTGTAACATTGTACCAACCCAGCTCATTCTGATTGCACACACAGCTACACCCAGTGACACACTGTAACATTGTACCAACACTGCTTATTCTGATTGCACACACAGCTACACTCGGTGACACACTGTAACATTGTACCAACACTGCTCGTTCTGATTGCACACACAGCTACACTCGGTGACACACTGTAACATTGTACCAACACGCTCGTTCTGATTGCACACACAGCTACACCCAGTGACACACTGTAACATTGTACCAACCCAGCTCATTCTGATTGCACACACAGCTACACCCAGTGGCACACTGTAACATTGTACCAACCCAGCTCATTCTGATTGCACACACAGCTACACCCAGTGACACACTGTAACATTGTACCAACCCAGCTCATTCTGATTGCACACACAGCTACACCCAGTGACACACTGTAACATTGTACCAACCCAGCTCGTTCTGATTGCACACACAGCTACACCCAGTGACACACTGTAACATTGTACCAACACTGCTCATAGCTGATTGCACACACAGCTACACCCAGTGACACACTGTAACATTGTACCAACACTGCTCATGCTGATTGCACACACAGCTACACCCAATGACACTGTAGCATTGTACAAACACTGCTCATGCTGATTGCACACACAGCTACACCCAGTGACACTGTAAAATTGTACCAACACTGCTCATGCTGATTGCACACACGGCTACACCCAGCGAAACACTGTAACATTGTACCAACACTGCTCATTCTGATTGCACACACAGCTACACCCAGTGACACACTGTGGCATTGTACCAACACTGCTCATTCTAGACATACTCGGTTAAATCCATTCACATGCCGTGGCTTTACTCCAACCCTGCTCATTTCATTCAGATAAACATACATTGTGACATATGTGGCATTATTCCTTTAGTGCTTGTTCTGATTCACACACAGCCACACCCAGTGACACACTGTGGCATTGTTCCAACATTGTCATTCTGATTCCACACATACTACACCCAGTAACTTTTTGTGGCATTACCCCAAAACACACAGTTACCAGTGGGCCAGCTGTTGCAGTAGAATGTGACCTTGTTGTCACAGGCAGTAAGGGTTCAAGTGGTGATCCGGGAATTACAGGCTGCTCTGAAGAACAGCATCCTCCATGCATGGTGATCAGGTGGATGGGGCGGAGATCAATGGACCTGAACAGAGCAATGGGAGGAGGAGAGGTGGGGGATGAAGGGTTTGAAGCCTTCAACTAAGGAGGGGGATGCCAGCATTGTGGAAGGCAGTTCCATTCAGTGATGGCGAGTGGGGAAAATGAGCAATTCCTGTGTTTAACATAGGGGGAGGGGGCATAGAAGGGAGATAATAGGTCAGTTAAGTTCATATGTACAGCTCACTACGACTGGCAATATCGAGGCTACCATCTTGTCAAAATCAATTCCTTGTATAGCTGTATTCACACACGAATGCATGCAAAACCAGACTTCTCAAAACATGCAAAGCTTGCTTGAAAATCGATCTTCTTGACATCTTAGAATTGGCTGGAAAATATCTCCCATCTCGGGAACTCGAAAAATACATCAGGCAGTATATCTCTAATCAGGCTTCCCAGGGAGTCTGCTGTAAAGTGCTTATGTCTGATATGCAAGTCCGAACACTTTAACATGTTTTATAGTCATTGGTACATCATGTGAAATGCACAAGATTTTCCCACCTTTCAGAAAAATATGAGTGTAAAGATAATGGCTGTTGTGCAATTGGCAGAAAACCTGTTTCTTCTTTCCACCACCAGTGGCATAAGGTAAAAACGGAGGTATGGGTAGATTTGAAACATATCTGTTACTCATCGTCATGTTCCGGTCTCCTTGTCAGACTTTGAAATCTGTGAACTTCTGGTTTCACATTGGTGTGTGGGACAAAGACAACACAATTCTTTGTTCATGGCATTCTTGGCACGTGTGTCGGCCTCCTCATTGCCTCAGTTCCCGACATGACTGGGAACCCAAGCAAAAAACCATGCCTAATCATCAGATTTCAGAAAGGTGTAAAGTTAAGAAAAGTCATCAGATTTCAGAGAGGTGTAAAGTTTAAGAAAAGTCATGTGTTGAAGAGTGTGGAAAGGAACAGCCAGCAATGGTCTCCAAAGCACGAAGATGATAGGTCGTCTGGTGGGAAAAGAGTGTTCTCGTAGGTGGGTTCACTGGGAGTGTAGTGTCTAGGTATTGATTTTTTCCCATGGTGAAATGTGCAGAATTCTGACAGTTTTGTACAGTGCCTCTGATCTGAAGTGGTATGTAGAGCAGCTGTGTGACCAAAGCCTGCGTGATGACTTTCCAGCAGTGACAGTTGACGTCCCAGCATATGGATACGATTTTTTCAATGTTGATGCCCTGCGCAATGAATGGACCCCAGGCAAGTCAGGTGTTGGCTAATGTGGGTCCTGCCAAAGCTTTGGAGGTGACGGCATAATTTGAGGATGCCAGAATTGTGCAGTTCAATACTTCGTTGAAAGTGAAATGGAAAGCAACATGTGCAACTCAATTTCTCTCTCTCTTAATGCGAAGATTCATGATCATATTCTTTCAAAACAGTTTGAACCTTTTTGGCGGTAATAGGGGATGAACTTGGAGACTCGGCACTACTATGTGAAGATTATGGGATCAGCAAGGCACTAACATTCATAGGATTGCCTTGAACAAGCGCTGGATAAAATATTTCTTAGTATACTTATTAATCTGATCTTCTTTGCATACGGGAGCGCGGCATAGCGACACAACTAGTTTCATCAGCTTTGCTTTCATTGCACCACAATACAAAGCAGAAATGATTGCAGACACACTTCTACATCATGGCAGTGATATATCTCCCTTTTGTATTCAGCTCATAAAAACACTAGTGGAATACGGGTGAAACAAAAGGACCCCTTCCAGTATAAAGATAAGAAGTGACATGAAAATAAGAGTAGAAAAGGCAAGAGAAATGAAGCCAGCTCTGTACCAATTCTTCAATGCCATAGAAAGACACGGGAAGAGCCAGGAAAGACAAAGGTAAGCTGTGTGAGAATTCAGCAGAGAGAAAGAAGAATACCTGATCCTGATTCTGACAAAGACGTGAATGAAAAGAGTTAGCACTTCAAAAACAGCACAAGATGAAACAAAACATGTGAGCGTCTTCGTGGTTCCGACACACCAAACTTCTGGCAGTTTTACCGGCAACGCATGTGTCACCAAACAGCATAATCAGCACTACCTGAGGAGGAATAAACAGTGGTTAATGAGGCAGCTACCCACACACATATACACATGTGTGCATGTGCACGTCCACACCGATACACGTGCGCACGTACACGCATACACATAAGTGCACACACATACACATGCATACACGCCCACATGCAAGGACACACATACACACAGCTATGTACACATATAGCCTATATGCAGATACATGTGCTCACACAAACCTACAAATTACACACACACATGCACACGCACTTCTGCACACGCGCACATACATGCAGGCACACACACAACACAGTGCACACACACACAAACGTGCACACACGCCTGCACGCCACACACACACATGGGCCCATGCCCACACATCATACACACACGTGTACATTCACTACACACACATACCAAAAACAAAAAAAAATGGTAGGTAGGCACTCAAGGTTTGACCAGCGCATTGGGCTAATGCGTAGGTCAGACATCCGCTGAGTCGTAGCCATGAGACCCTCTTCTTCAATTGTCTCATCTTAGTTGTTAATTCATTTATCCGTCAGCTTAAAATCATGTGTAGTGTGGTCTCAAAACTTAGCGGATGTGGTGTAGCGTATATGGACAAGTCCGCACGCTGTGACGCCTCCTTGATGAAACTGAAAGTGAAAGTGAAACTTCCTGCCCTGCATCTGTGAACTTTAGAATATACAGTGCTTGGGGCCTAATCTCGGACGTGAACTATTCTTAGCTCACGTTACATATCAGCCCTTAAAGCTCACCCATGACCCACTAATCCTTGCGCCAGCCAACATAGAATACCACCCTTCCTTTCATGTTCACCTGTCTGCTTGGAATCGCGTAGCATGTATCTTGATGGGCACAAGAAAAAGAAAATAAGGAGAATCAACTTTTGTGTCTGTCTACAAATAGTCGATCCACTTAAACAAAATTTTGGTACATTAATTTTTGCTTCATAAAGCATTTCGGTTCAGTTGCTATGGCCATGGAAATAAAGATGGCATCCATATTCTCTTTACGTCCTTCTTCGATGCTTGAAGCCAGTGACCCACAGCGTGACCTGATGGTCTGTGGGGATTCTCAGAGTCCTTCCGGCAGTCACTGGGCTGAAGCTCATCACAGTGTGCCATGAGAGCTGAAATCAAGCGCCACTGGTTTTTAATTTCATTCTCAACACGTCTCTCTGAAACATGACTCCTAACTCCTCCTATGAACATTTTGTAACTGTAGTGTTGACATTAACCCCTTCAGTCATTGTGACGGACGTGCTTGTGTCCTCACTGCTGCTTTAAGTATGATTGTTGTTTGGTCGTGAGGTGCGTGGTCCTGTTGCGTTGCTGCAGGAGACTTGGACTGACAAGGCAGACAGGGATAAGGAGGCTAAACCCTTGTACAGGTACATTTTTGAGCTGCAGAACGTGATTGCTGATTCGGCTGAAATCGCCATGAAGAACTCAGCGGCTGCGTCGTCGAGAATCAAGCAGTATTTTGACAGGAAAGCGAAGGTTCGTCAATTTAATGTTGATGACGAGGTGCTTGTTCTCCTGCCATCCAGTTCAAACAAGCTGCTTTCCAGCTGGTTGGGTCCTTTCCCTGTAACCAAGGTCATGCATCTAGACTATCGTGTGCTTCTCAAAGGAAAAGAGAAGGTGTTCCATGCTAACATGCTCAAAAAATACATACGCAGGAATCCAGTGGTGTCTCCCGCGTCTACACCGATGCTGGTTGCTCTTGTTCAGTCAGACGCATGTTCGGAGTCTTCTGCTGCTGTTGGTGATTTTGTTGGTGCTTATTCGATCGGTTTGATGTTGAGGGCGCTGTCTCAGGTGAGTGTTCGCTTGAGTGCTCAGTCTATGACCGTCCGCTTGTTCAGGTTGACGTTTCTGTTGTCAGTGGAGAGCTTCAGCCCTGGACTGATGTTGGACCATTGGAGGTTGATTCTTCCTCTCAGAATGTTTCAAGTATGATTGTTGTGTGTGTGTTGTGCTATTTGGGTGTTAATTCTAGGTTGTAAGATTGTTAGTCATTGGCGGAATGAATCCTTTTTATTCATTGGCTGTTAAGTCTTCTTGCTGCGGAATTGAGATCTAATGACGTCGGTCTTGCAACAGCCAGCCTGGAGATCTACAGCTCACGAAGTCCGGGCTGAAAAAGACTCGAGAACCTTGATAAGCTGCGTGTAGCAGCTCCTAGCTGGAGGAGGAACATAGTTGCTGACTGGAGGTCTGGCTGAAGGAACGACATAGGCATCTGTCGGCTGGTGGGGTGCAGCCGAAGAAGAGCAGAAAGAGTTGCTGCTGCTGCTGTGGGAGTGGACGCGGAGGTCCTCCCCAGTTTGGTGTCTCGCCCAAGGGTGGCTGGAGTCGAAACCAAAGAAAACCCGTTCGTGCTGAGTGTGCGAAGTATTGTACTGTGAAACCCAGAAACTGGGGGATTTGAACTGGATCTGTGTTAACTTAGAAGTATGTATGTAACTTGGGAGTGAACTGGATCTGTGTTAACGTAGAAGTATGTATGTAACTTGGGAGTGAACTGGATCTGTGTTAACTCAGAAGTATGTATGTAACTTGGGAGTGAACTGGATCTGTGTTGACTTAGAAGTATGTATGTAACTTGGGAGTGAACTCTGTTGTTGGGAGGAAACAAGATAATATTAATTAAATCAATGTCCTTTCTGGGATGCCCACTCAAAACTATATGTCTGCAGAATGTGAGTGTGGTGAGGAAGTGTATGAATGAGACTGGGGAAAAATAGAACACGCACAACACTGTCACTATTCTCTTCTTTATTCTTCCTCTCTTTCACGCTCTCTGTGACAGTCATCATGGCACAGTCTTTGTAACTGTAGTATTCATATTAACCCCTTCAGTCATCATGGCACAGTATTTGTAACTGTAGTGTTGACATTAACCCCTTCAGTCATCATGGCACAGTATTTGTAACTGTAGTACTAACGTTAACCCCTTCAGTCATCATGGCACAGTCTTTGTAACTGTAGTGCTGACATTAACCCCTTCAGTCATCATGGCACAGTCTTTGTAACTGTAGTATTCATATTAACCCCTTCAGTCATCATGGCACAGTCTTTGTAACTGTAGTACTAACATTAACCCCTTCAGTCATCATGGCACAGTCTTTGTAACTGTAGTATTAATGTTAACCCATTCGGTCATCATGGCACATTCTTTGTAACTGTAGTGCTGACATTAACCCCTTCAGTCATCATGGCATAGTCTTTGTAAATGTAGTACTAACGTTAACCCCTTCAGTCATCATGGCACAGTCTTTGTAACTGTAGTACTAATGTTAACCCCTTCAGTCATCATGGCACAGTCTTTGTAACTGTAGTGCTAATGTTAACCCCTTCAGTCATCATGGCATAGTCTTTGTAACTGAACTATTAAAGTTCACGCTTTCAGTCACCATGGCATAGTCTTTGTAACTGTAGTACTAACATTAATGGCAAGAGTTGTTGTCGTACCCTGTCTAAAAGACTCCAGGGATCATCCAAACAGCCGAAGTATTTGAACACTATGGTACAAATGCATCAGCTGGGGATGAGAACATTACGTGTGTGACCGTTTTTGATTACCCAGCCACATGGGCAGCCACACTCCAACTTCAGGGGATTTTGGAGACTGATAATGTTATGCTAGGAGCTTGTCACAACTGAAGACAATCCCCACATAACTATGCAGAGCATAACAACATTTTGATGTAGCCTTGGTGTTCTAGCCTATGTCAATTGGCCTGACACAGCCTTAAGCCAAGGCGGAATGGCAAGAGTAAAACACACACATACGCACGCGTATGCACGCACACACACACACATGCATGCATACACATGTGCGTGCGCGCAGACACACACACACACGTTCGTGCCTACATACGCTCACTCCTACGCACACACATATGCACATGCATGCATATGTGCACATCCACACCCACACATGTGCGCACATACATGCATACACATGAACGTACACGTGCATACACACACGCACATGCATACACGCCCACATACAAAGACACACACATATACGCACATATGTACACAAACATATGCAGATACGTGTGTATGCTCACACAAACCCACAAATCACACACACATACATGCACACGCACACACACGCACACATACACGCAGGCACACACTCACACACATACACACACGTGCGTGCACACATACACACAAGCGTGCACACATGCATGCACGCACGCATACACACACACACACATGCGCACGCGCACACACATGGGCCCATGCCCACACATCCATACACACACACACATGCACACACATACGCGCATGCGTGCACACACACACACACACACATGCGTGCACACATACACACAAGCGCACACACATGCATGCACGCGCGGGTGCACGCACACACACACACACACACACACACACACACACACACACATGTGCACGCACATGGGCCCGTGCCCACACATCCATACACACACACATGTGTACATTCGCTACACACACACACACACACACACACACACACACACACACACACACACACACACACACACATAAAATTTTAAAAAGACACAACCAATGTTAGGTAGACACTCAAGGTCTGACCAGCGTATTGGGCTAATGCGTAGGTCAGACATCTGCTAAGTCATCGCCACAAAACCCTCTCTCTTCAATTCTCTCATTTTAGTTGTTAATTCATTTATCCATCAGCTTAAAATCATGCGCAGTGTGGTCTCAAAACTTAGCGGATGTGGTGTAGCGTATATGGACTAGTCCGCACACAGTGACACTTCCTTGATGAAACTGAAACTGAACACTGAAACTGTTTAGGTTCGTTTTTATTTGTCTGCATATTTGTACTTAAATTGTTGAATGATTGTCTTTGCTTTGATTATGTCATTGTACATCTTTCAATAGGTGACTTAATATAATTTTCCTTACTTTTGTAGGTGCTGCGAGCAGAGTTCTGGGTGTATGCGCAGACAATTTTTCATTATTATTATCATTATCATGATTATCACTCTTATACGTGGTATTATTACTATCGTCGTAATCATTGTTACTACTACTGGGCATGAAGTGGATGAATGGACTGGACAGTGGAACTTCAGAATGGCAAAGTCACCCAGAGATCATCAGGCAGACTGGCATGAGACCAGATATAGTGCTCCACTCAGGTTCATCAAAACAAGTGATTCTGAGTGCCCTCACTGTGCCATATGAAAGCACAACAGATGAAGCACTCATCTAAACAGCTGAGAAGTATGTCAGTCTGGCCAGAAGCGTGACGGAATCTGGCTTCCGAGCCAAGGTGCTCGCCATAGGAGAAAAGTGAGGGGCGGGGAGGGGGGGGGGGGGGGGGGGAGAAAGGGAGATTTATAGGATCATCAGCCTATGATGAAATAGCTGTGGAATTCTACAAAGGACAGATGTAGAACCCTAACGCCAATGGCAGAGACAGCTGAAAACAGTTCCAATTCGATCTGCTCTTCAGTAATACGACTTAAATTTCTCACTTCAGAACAGGTGTTCCGTTGTATGTAAATAAGACATTTTTGAAGAAGAAGAAGAAGAAGAAGAACAACAACAACAACAACAACAACAACATCAGCAAGAAGAAGAAGACAAGACAAGACAAGACAAAATTCTTTATTTTCCAGGATAATAGATAAGCACTGATGGTGTTTCTTTTACATCCAGTCCTCGCCCTGAGTAGGGTCAACAATGCAAAATAAGATAAGGCAACAAAAGAAGCATGCAAAAAGTGACTAGAACTACAATACGATACGAAATAAAAAAAGTAAAATGGGAAAGAGAGAGAGAGAGAGAGAGACGAAGGAGCGGAAGGAGTGCAGGGAAGGGCGACAGAGAGAGCGAAAGGGAGAGAGGGACAAAGAGGCGAAAGAGCATTGAACAATCTGACAATCAAAACATTCCAAGGAGATGCAAGACAATCGATTTTGAAGCACCAGGGGAAAAAAATGAAAAATAAACACAAATTGGGGGAGATGCATAATGATAGCCCAGTCACCACGGCTGAGGGGGGGGGGGGGGGGGGGGGGGGAGAGAATGTCATACAGATCATAAAGCAAGTCATTCCAGCAGAACCGTGAGAGAGAGAGAGAGAGAGAGTCGCATAAGAATACGAGCATAACAACATAATGACAAGATTGCAGGTAATAGTAGGAAACACACACGTGCGTGCGCGCGCACATACACACACACACATGCACACACACACGCGCACGCGCGCGCGCGCGTACTCGTATAAGACATACTTACTAAACAGAATAACATGTGTATTTCAAGTAAAAAAAAAACACTCTAAATAGTCAGGGTCATACATAAGGCAAAGAGGGTGGTGGTGGTTGGTGGTAGATTTATGGCGGAGTATGCAAGTATTGGCACATAAGATGGTTGAAATAATGGTGTTTGAAGGTTGCTATGCATTGGTGTTGTTTGGTTGAGTCAGGGAGCGAGTTCCATTGACAGGAACCTGAATATGTTAAACTGGATTTGAATAAAACAATTCTAGGAACAGAGACATGAAGTTTGGGTAGAGTCCTTGAGGAATTAATTGAGAATCTGTGAACTAATGCTGAGGGTGCCCTCCCAGACACAATCTTGTGCATTATGATCCCTTTGTTGTATTCTAATCTCAGACTTAAGGGGAGAACTTGAATCTTTTTATAGTCCGAGTCCAGAAGACTACTGCTTTTTAGGAGGACTGATTTGAGTGCTCGCTTGTGTAGGCTTAGCAATGGTTTGAGGGTGTTAGCGCTGGCAGAGTCCTATAGAGTAGATCCATAGTCTATGTATGATTGAATATGAAACTGGAAAAAGAGCTTGCGTGAATGCAGGTCGAGGAAGCGTTTGATTCTGGAGAGTTGATAAACTTTCTGTGAAATTTTTCTGCACAGTGAGGTTATGTGAGCTTGCCAACTAATATTGTTATCAATTGTTATTCCTAGCACTTTGAGGAATGTAACCTGTTCAACGTGTACGTTTTTAAGATGCACAGGAGGGAACTTAATAGTGAGATTTTGTCTTTTTTTGCCTAGTTGTGATAAGCATGGATTTAGTTTTTTGAGGGTGAAGTGACATGTGATTTAATTCAGTCCATTTTACGAGGTCATTTGCACTTTCTTGTAAAGTTTGTGCAAGAACAGTAACATCAGAATGATTTGTGTGTATTGTTGTATCATCAGCAAAGAGTTCACAGGTGGATGTGATATGGAGAGGTAGATCATTGATGTAAATGGTGAACAGTAAGGGACCCAGGATAGAGCCTTGTGGGACGCCATAGGAAAGTGTTTGAAATGAAGAGAAAGTTGTATTAATTTTCACACATTGTTGCCTATTTGTGAGATATGAGTCAAAAAGCGTAAGAATTTTTGTGGATAAGCCATACAATTTTAATTTTCGAAGAAGGTTATGGTCCATCACATCAAATGCTTTTTTGAAATCAATAAATAGGACACCACAATATCTGTTGTTGTTAATGCTATTTAGCCAGTCATCAACGAGGTTGATTAGGACAGTGTGGCATGAATGGTTGTGTCGGAACCCGGACTGTCTTGGATGAAGCAAGTGGTAAGTATTAAGGTGGTGTAATGTGTGTTTGTTTATGTTTCCCAAAGGTTTGGAAAGAGTGGAAATGATTGAGATTGGTCTGTAGTTTGCAGGGTCTGAGTTGTCACCTGCTTTGTAGATAGGTATGACTTTCGCTTTTTTGAAACTATCGGGAAAATGATTTTTCTCGATGCATAAATTGAAGATGTATGTTAACGTATCCGTAATTGCTGGAGCTGCTAGTTTGAGGATTTTGCCGTCTAGGCCATCCACCCCGCAGGTACCTGACTGTTTTAGGTGCGTTAGGTAGTGATAAACTTCAAAGACTGTTATTGGTGGAATATAAAGTTCAGAGTTGATGCTTTTATCTAGGCAATATTGTTTCAGTTTTTGAAGGTCGTTTGATCTGGAAGAATCTGTCGTGACAATTTTATTGGCTATAGTGCAAAAAAGGGTGTTCAGTTGTTCGACAGAGATGTCTTTAATTAGAGTTGATTTTGAAGAAGATTGGTTGTTTGTAAGCTCGTTAATAGCTCTCCATACCAATTTTGGGTTCTGGTTTGATGATATTAGTTCTCGATAATATTTCGTTTTTTCTCTGCGCTTCTGTGAATTTATTGCATTTCTCAGTTTTCTAGATTCCTCTTCATAGCCATGTTGTTTAAGTATATCTCTAAGGTAACCTGCCTCCTGTAACTCTTTAGTGTACCATGCCGGTTTAGGATCATGTCGTACTCTAATAATTTTTAGAGGGGCGTGTTTGTCATATATTTCTGTAAATGTTTTAATCCAAAATTCAACAGCAAGATCTGGATGAGTTATGTTGAAAACGGAAGAGAGATTTGAGTTAAGCAAGTCATGCAGAAAATCTTGGTTGTTAAAGTTTGTAAAGCAACGGTAGGTATTGTCTTGTGTCCCGTTTTGGGAATTTTTACTCCTTTTTTGGACCATGTGATACAAACTGGGTAATGATCACTTCAGTGTAGAACAGGGACGCAGGCTTCTGCTATGTCAGTTTTATCTGAAATATAAATATGGTCGATAAGTGTCTTCGAATTTGGTGTGACTCTCGTTGGAGAATCGATGAGTTGATGCAGATTAAATAGATTGAATGCTTGTGTCCATTGGTTTTGCATTTTTAGAAGATCTATGTTAAAGTCTCCAAGTAAAATGATTTCCTTGGATTCTAGCGAGACTGCATCCATCATTGTAATAAATTTGTCGACCCGGTTTACCCTTTCAGATGGGTTCCTGTAGCAGAATCCAACCAAAATGGAAGGGTTTCTTTTCAGCTTAACTTCTATCCAGACACATTCTACATCTTTACTTTCTAGGTGTAGAAGTCGTTTGAAGCTAAGGGTTTCGCTGATGTAGATAAGAAGACCCGTCTCTTTCGGTTGTGTAGGATCTTTCCGGATTATGTTATATCCTGGAATAGTTACATCATTGTCGCTAATGTGTGCAGCTAATCTGGATTCAGAGAGTCCTAAAATATGAAAGGGTTTACCATGATTCCATATCAGTGTTGATATATCTGATGTCTTGTTAACTGCATGTTGGATATTAAGGTGACAGATTCGGAGTCCTTCTTTGCATGGCCATGCAGACTGGTTCTTGCTCATTTCTAGTTGTGTATTGATGTGATGATAATAGGAGACGACGATTTTGCTCGTTAGGTGACGTTAAGATGTGTATAATCAAGGAACAGAATAAAATCACATAAAAAAGAGCGAAAATGGGGCTGGTTTACACACCGTAACAACTTTTAGGAAACCAGAGGCGTATGAGAAGAAAAGAAAATCTTTACGTAAGCTCCTCAGTCAGATGGTATACTTATGGATACACGTTTCTGAAATGAAAATATATACTTCCTCACAAAGGAAGCACTTCTAAAGCAAAATTATACTTACGGGGACAAAGGAAGAGGGGACAAAAAAGGAAAATGGAACTTAAGACAAAAAATCAAAGAACCAACAACTAAAAATGAAAACAAGTGGTGGGAAAAAAAAGCCACTCACTCACAAATACACAAGTCACGTAGCCGCGCTTGTAGCTACGAGCTGGCAATGCACAATATTGCCTCGCTCGCAGTAAGCAGTAGTTTTTGCAGAAGAAGAAGAAGAAGAAGGCAAACCATGTGAGGCCAGTCCATCCAGGATTTGCGGACTCGAGTCCCATCAGCGCCAAAATATTTCTGATAGCAGAAGGGCATCTAAGAGTGATGTCCAAAATCCGGCCTGCCCCATTTAAAATGTAAGAATTAATATCCAAAATCCGGCCCGCCCCATTACAATGTAAGAAGTAATGTCCAAACTCCGGCTCGTCCCATTACAATGTAAGAAAAAATTAGGCATGACCGAAATACTTATCTCAGGGAAGTTTCTTCTCTGAAAACCTTCTGCTATGAAACTGTCCCTAAGTTTCTTCCTACTATTGTCAGCAGAAAGCAGGAGCTTGGACTAGATACCATCAGATATGGCACTGACATCAAAATCAGAAACAGGGTCTCAACTCCAAGTCTGCAAATTACAGTTTAACCAGACAGATAACATTCCAGTCGTTATGATGATGATGATGATTTTTTTTTTTTTTTAAATCACGACTAACTGTAATACAGCAAGAAATTATACTGACAAAACCAGACTTCAAGACTGAGACGTTGCTAGTGCTACTACTTAAGGCGGAAAATTCAAATTCTGTAGAGTGGCCAACGGAACTTTCATTTTGAATGACTTACAGAGTTGCCGGCGGAGTGCGCTCAGTAGGTCTTTAAAAAAAAAAAAAAAAAGAAAAAAAAAAGGAGAAAAAGAAGCAAAAACAAGAAAAACAACAACAAAAAAACAACAAACAAACAAAAAAAGAAAAAGAAAAAAGAAGAAAGGAAAAAAAAAAAAGAAAGAATAGAAACAAGTCCTTTTGACTGCAGTGAAATTATAAAAGATATTTGATTTGAACTGTGTGTGTGTGTGTGTGTGTTTTAAAAAAATAATTTTATGAGACAAATACTGTGAAAATGAGCACGTAGCTCAACGGTTATAGCGGGTGCCTGTAGAGCTGAGGTTTGTGAGTTGGAACATGCGTGGGATCCATTTTTTTTCGGCTTGACCACCCAGCCCCGCACCCACTGTCCACCCTGCAGTCAATGGGTACCTGATTCAGTTTAGGGAAGATTAAAGGTGGCGGCTAGGAGAGGATGGGTAGTGACTTCCATCATGCCGTGCCCAAGATAACGGTGAACCTCTCATGGCAGTGTATTTCCCCTATGGCCAATAGACTTTGGGAATATAACTTTGAATTTGAATATGGTGACTAATTTTGAAAAAAGAAGGTATTGAAATCCAACCCCCCCCCCCCCCCCCTCCCCCCGTCGTTTTAAGGCTATGATTATGAAGCAGTCGGAACTTGAAATTTAGTTGTCATTAGTATTCGCTCATGTGCCTGTGCTCTGTCTGCGACTTGTCAACCGAGTATTACTGCGTGGGGCGATGGGTCATACGGAATCGGAACATATCCTGTTGATTGGGGGTTGCGAAGTTTAAATATATAACATTTTTCATTCCGTAATTTGATCTGTACAATGAAATCGACTCATCAAGTGTAAAAACGGAATTAGTGGGCCGCCAAATGAAAGGACAAATTAAATAGGGAAACCTTTTTGACATTCGTTTGCTCTTTCGTTTGGCGGCCCAATAATTCTGTTTTTGGTCTTGCTTCAATTTGCGCCCGCAGTCAACCGTTTTGAAACCGACCCATCGAGTGTTTTCTTTTTTACACTAGATGAATCGACTGCTATTAAAGCCCCAGTCTGGCATCCCATGCCAAAA
>CM065740.1:672500-805000 GCA_033310375.1 Conus canariensis
CTACAGAATGAAAATTGTACTCTAACCTTGAAAATGGAATCAAGGATATATAAACAATAGTAAATATAAAGAATAAAGGTGGTGCAATCGCTGCACAAATGGGGGCATGCACATATTTTGGCCCCTTAAAAGTTATACTAACAGCTGACCATGAGCTAATAGCAATGCACACACACACACACACATACCCACACACACACACACACACACACACAAAAAAGCAATGCACACTCCCTTGCAGATGTTACCTACTCATTCTTTCCCGCATGGCACGTGTTGTCTGTAACAGAGCCAGGTCCATGTAAAGCACGCTGCCAATAAAATTTCCACGCTTGGGATGAGGTTGTAAATCCTACTTTATCAGCATACTGGTGCTCTCTCTCATACATAGTGACCAGAGATAGTGTGGACAGAGGCACTGACCCGGTTCGCACTGAATGCCTGTAAAGCAGATGGTACTGTCTGGTGGGGAAGGGTACATTACTGTGTTTTTTTTACAGAAATAATATTTTCTTTTTAAACATCCTTTCTTTGCGGTGGATTCTGTATGCACTGCACTAATTAGAATACATATTATATATTTGTTAGTAATCAACAAAAGGCTGAAAATGTATGCATAATGATCTATGTGGGACTTCTGTAAGGGTATGGTGCTACTGTTAGTGTAGGGGGCCCACATGCATATAAGTATACATAGACATATTTGCCTGCACACACACTTGCACACTCACACACAAATCCGCATGCACATACAGACAGACAGACACACTCACATGCACATACACATACACACACAGTGATGCGCACACACACATGCATACATGTGTACACATATGCACACGTGCACCACACACCAGCACATTCGCACGCTCACACACACACACACACACACACACACACACACACACACACACACATGCGCGCGCGCATGCACACACAGAACATGCATGCACATGTGCATGGAGGCAGCTACTCAAATATTCTTGATGTTTAGGCCATAGAAGTTGACCAAATCAAGTGTCTGAAAAGATTGACCTCAAAAGAGAACTAAAGGAACCAGTGGTCATTCAGCGCCCAGGCAGGGGCTTGCACTGTTTGAGTTATGTCTTACAGTGGTAGGGCACTAACATTATGGGCAGATCCACTAAGTAGCTTAGGCTGCTAATGTTTCTTTGATTCCCCACAGGGAGAGCTGTTAATCATGTTCACCTGAGCTTTATTATTTGGTTTAAACGAATTTATTCAGGAAGTACACACAAAGGCAGCAACAACATATAAGACGAGTACAACAAGCAAAATGCTTATACACGGTACTCACTGAATATAAAAACAATGGATTGGCTGCAAAAAACTGAACATGAACGTTTGCATTCAAGAAATAATCTGAAAACAAATAATAACCTGAAACAAGTTTTTAGGGAGGGAACAGCAAAGCAAGGAAAAGGAAAATCCAACACCGAGGCAAAACATTCAATTAGAACAAACTATCTGTACCAGGGCAGGCTGTAGGCCAAAGACCTCTTTTAAGATTGTAATATATTTGAGATTTTAAGTCACTACAGTAGGTAAGCTCATTGGAAGTAGACTATACACTAGTGTAGCAGATGAAGGAGAAAGAATACTGAACATATGGTGAAAAAGTCACATCATTAATAAGATGAAGGAAATTTATTAGCGGATAAATCTGTTAGACATGCGAATAAAATCACCAATTGTAATTAATATTGCACAGTTTTCAGTGCAGGTTTTGTCTTGGTCACCACATAACAAAATTTTAGCATCTGCTTTTATGTCATTAGGCAGTAACGCTATTGTCTGAGTTCGAGCTAACTGGAAGAGTGGGCAGTGCAACAAAAAGTGATTGGCGTCTTCAACAGGATAACCACAGTTACAAGCTGCACTGTTTGACAGGTGTCGTTTAAATAAGTCACTGTTCAAGTCACTCATTTCCAGTCTCAGTTTGCAAATTATTATTTCAGATTGTCTGTCTTGCAAATAATAATAAGAAGGAACAACTGTATCTGTATTACTAAGGTAACGCTTAACAAAACTAAGAGAATCAGACTGCTTAATGTTATCAGGAAGACTGTTCCAAAGAATAGTAGTGGAAGGAAAGAATGATAATTTATACAGTTCCAGTCTGCACCTTGGTACTTGTCTTTCCTGGGGATTTCGTCTGTGATAAGGGTTGATTGAAGCAACTAGAGGAGGAAGACGTTCAACTAAATACAATGGCACAGTGCCATTAACAATTTTGAAATACAATATGAGTTTATGACGACGACGTCTTTCTTTAAGGGACGTTAGTCCTGATTCATTGTATAGTTTTTGATGATTAGTACCACGAACTGATCCAGTGATTGTCCTAATAGCATTTATTATTTCATGTTATTAATGGTTTAGAAACATGATACAGATGGCATGTGCATGCGACTTGCTCTCATTCCATAGACACACTGAACAGGAACAAACTAACATTTTTTACACACACACACACACACACACACACACACACACACACACACTACACACACACACACACACACACACCACACCACACACGCATACAAATGCACACACACACATACACACAGATTCAGACAGACTCACATTTATACGCACTCACTCAGACACAGACAGAGACAGACAGACAGACAGACGCACGCACGCACGCACGCACGCACACACACACACACACACACACACACACACACACACACACACACACATATGCACATGCACACACACAGATCGAGACACATACCCACTCGCATGCACACAGGAACACACTCACACACACAGACACACAGATACACACACACACACACACACACACACACACACACACACACACACACACAGCTACCTGAAGAGAGATTGTTGCCAGTCATGTCTGTCCTATGACCCTCCTGGGCTTCCACTCCCAAGTCATGCTCTCCATTCTTCCAGTAAACCATAGCAGAATAGGGAGTGCTGTGGTTAATTAGAAAAATGTTTTCTAGTATAAAGATGTCTGCAGCTGTGCTGTTGAAAGTGAAGCAGCTCACAGTGGACCAGTTCACCTTCTGTCCAAGCACTGTCAACCTGTGTATGGTGTGAGCTCTGTCTTTTTTGGGAACTACCTCATGTCAGACGCTGAGACAGCTATAACAGCATCATTTATACTGCAGCTGCAGATCTGTGTTGATACCAAAGACTTGAGTAGTGTAATGATGGGTGTTCATGTTGATTTCTGTCCTTAGGCCTGGTTTTTGAGGAAAGAACTGACAGAATTGGACATGATTGTCCACTGGTTTGAAACACACACACAAAAAAAATCCGTAAGAAAATTCTGATGGTACTGTTTAGGGAGTCTTGACCCAGAAAAAAAGAGAAAAATAATGAAAGAAAAGTAAAGTAAACTATTGAATGGATGATGGTTTAATCAAACAAAATAGAACAAAACAAAAAACAAAAAAAAACCAAAAAGGAACACCAGTATCGAACCCGTACCAGTAATTATATGATTTCACCATTATGCTTTGAACAGTAGTTTGTGATCAAGCATCATGTTTGAAAATATAAGATGTAAAAACCCTATTGGGGCAGACATAGGATGCCTGAATATTTTGTCGTAATCCTTAACACATTACAGTTCGCACTTTAAGTTTAACATGGCTTAGGTAGAAACAGGCGGTCTCCTCTGTGAAAGTCGGCAGTCGGGCCAACGTCCAGTGTCCTTGAACAGTTTGTGACCAGTGGACACTGAGTGGGACCTGACGACTTCATTTGACATTAGTTTCAAAGTGAAGTGACTGCAGGCAGCAATTGAAACAAAGTTTGAAGAAGATTTACTGGTGTGCCAATTAAAGAGGCTTGTAAAGAAATTACAAGACAAAACATGATGCGTTCCCACCATTTTGGTCTTCTTCAGGCAAGACAAACAACATTCGAGACGATGAAAAGGAACAGTCACTTATCTCCTCAGATTGGGCGCAAAGTTCGTTCTTTGTCTTGAATGTTGTTTATCTTGTCTGAAGAAAACCAAAGAGGTTCAAACACGTCATGTTTTGGCTTGTGATTTGTTTGTCTCTTTCATTTGGCAGGACTGTATATATATATATATCATTTAAGTTTATTTCATGTTGTCTGGGCCTGGTGTTATTCTGCAGAAGAATTATGGCATCATTGACGTGTCCTTTGTCCCAGTGCCATTGAACCTGGAATGATGTCATTAGTCCCTTAGGGGCCCTGTAACTATCTGCTAGCAGTCTGCCATTGCCTGCACAAAGAAACACTGGACAGTTGGTACTGTCTGTGTCTGGTGGGATTCCTGCTGCAAGGCCATGACATGGAATGATGTCATCAGTCCCTTGGGGCCCAGTATCTATCTACCTGGTGCTAGACCCTAATGGTGGTGGTCCTAAGTGGACAATCCCATATAATTTACTGCGAATCGTGGTAGCATATGGAGCCCATTTTTAACTATGTTGTACAAGTAATCCAGTAAACCTGTGGATGCCGCCAGGTGATCAGGTCAGAAGCCATCCTGATGCAGTCTCATGTTATCAAATGGCAGTATTAGTACAATGTTAGTATGGCTGAAATCACCACACTTGTTATTTATTTACTTGCAAAACTAAAAAGTTTAAAAAGTATGCATGTTGCTGCCAAAATCTCAGTGACTTTGCCTTGAATTCTATAAATATTCGGAAATACAGAGTTCAGAGACGTTGCTGACAGAAGCATTGGAGATATGAGCCAGTTGGACACATTCAGGCATTCTTGCACGCATTTGCAGGGGCACACACGCTCACATGTGCAGTCACATTCAGACAGGCTGATAGGTGTGCTTGCGCGCGCTCACACACACACACACACACACACACCACACACACACACACACACACACACACACACACAGTAACACACACACATACACACACAGAGTCACATACAGATACGGATGTACTCACACATACACGCATGTGCACACACGCACTTGTGCACACATGCATGCATTTACATATATGCACACGTGGGCATGCACAGTCCAGAAGGGCAGAAGTTTAGATCCACAGTAAAGGCTGGAAATGTTGCAATGTTAGCATACACAAACACTTTTTTTGCTGCTTAAATGAATGCATTCAGTGTCAGACAACTGAACTTTTAATGCATTTGTCCTCACTTATAAATGCAAATGGCCAACAGCCCATTCAAATACATATTGTGTGTGTGTGTGTGTGTGTGTGTGTGTGTGTGTGTGTGTGTGTGTGTGTGAGTGAGAGAGAGAGAGAGAGTATGCTTCAGTCATGTTTGACTCTGTTCATTTCTGGCATACGTCAACAATTTTATTGTCAACTTGAACATGACAACGGATCTATCCTGAAAAAAGAAGGAATATATGTATATAGACCTGTAATTTGTGTCTGCGTTCTGCTTAGCAGCTTTGAAAGTTGTGATTTTCCCTAACCAACCTTTGGTTAGTGCTTAAAACATTTTACTGGCCGCGTCAAACTTTTCAGCCACCTGTCCAAAAATGTTGCTTGCCAAGTAAGATGAAATACCAAGCACACAATCAGAAAAGGTGTTTTGTGACTGTGAATGGCACAGCGTATTACATGAAAAAGGAGAAAGAAAAAAAAGCAGGACATAGATCTCTCCCACTCCCCTCCATCACTTTCCTCCTTTCCCCTCACAACATGAATCAAAAAATTTAAGGCTTAATGGTGAAGAAGAATATTCTTTGTTAATGATGCCGGGGGTGCAGGAAATGTCTGATGTTTACATCGTGCTGTAAAGTTGGATGACTGGATGGGAACAGCTGAGAAACGCTGTCATTGTTTTGAACAGCAAGTGAAGTAATGGCTTTCATGTACTCGCTTTATTTTCCATGTACTCACTCTATTTTAACTCGTCAGATACTTGATCTGTTCACCATTTTCAGTTGCTTAAATGTATCTGTGCAGGCCTGCATGCACATGTTTTAATTCTGTGATTTTTATTTTAATCAGTTATTAGAAGATTTTTCTCTTAAGAATGAATGTGTATATGTGTACAGTGTTTGTGTGTGTGTGTGTGTGTGTGTGTGTGTGTGTACGTGTGTGTGTGTGTGTGTTAGTTATCACTTTTTTTTTTTTTTTTTTTTTGCAGATTCGTTTGTGAACAGCCAAGAATGGACGTTGAGTCGCGCTGTTCCAGATCTGAAACTGGTAAGTGTGTGAACAGTATTACTTTGTGGATCTGTTGGTTTTATGTTGTGGTTGTGGGTGTGTCTGTAGATATGTGGTAAGTGTGTCAACAGTAAAACTGTGTGGATCTGTTGGTTTTATGTTGTTTGTGGGTGAATCTGTAGAATAGATTATATGGTAAGTGTGTCAACAATACTGCTGTGTGGATCTGTTGGTTTTATGTTGTTTGTGGGTGAGTCTGTAGAATAGATTATATGGTAAGTGTGTCAACAATACTGCTGTGTGGATCTGTTGGTTTTATGTTGCTTGTATGTGCGTGTCTGTGGATATGTAAGTGTGTGAACAGTATTATTATGTGGATCTGTTGGTTTTATGTTGCTTGTGTGTGTGTCTGTAGATATATGATGTGTGTGAACAGTACTACTGTGTGGATCTGTTGGTTTTATGTTGCTTGTATGTGTGTGTCTGTGGATGTAAACTGCATACACTAGATAAGATTGAAAGGGCACCAATACCCATGATCACAGCTTGTCCGTGTGCATAAAAAAATGCACACACATGATGAACTGTTAATTACCTTTGCAAGAGTAGCCAGTTTTATGAGTAAGTTTGTAACTTGTAGAGTTTGTGAATATCTTTAGCAGTATTTTTGGCTGATTGTATGAATGTAATTATTCTGTTTCAAATTTCTGCCGAGTGCCTTACCCATAACTTCATGAATCAATGTCCCCAAGAATTCGGCACAGGAGTACAACAGAAAGTGTCGAGTAGACAAGCCCCCAGTTTGGATGTTAACCACCATTCAGACCATGCTGAACTGGTCTGAGTGACCCCAGTTTGACCCTGGTGACAGAAATGATTGGTCACCAGTATGGCAAGGTCGACCGACGAAAGTGACCCTATTCTGACTCTTGTGACAGAAATGATTGGTCACCCCAGCAAGGCTTGAGATTGCCAGCACGCCCCTAGTAATTTTGCATTAACTTTTGGAATGGTGCGTCCTGTGTCATACTCATGACAGGCTGTTGCGCGCAGTGCTGCCGCACTGAGGGGTGGGGTTGGCCCTTCTCTCTCTCATTCAATCAAGTGGAACTGCAAGAGTCGGCAAATTGTGCCACCATAGTTCATTCGGAGACATACATGATCAGCTTTTGATCAATGTAGAATCAAAACCAGTGATACAACTTGTCGCCAGGACTAGAGAATAGAGTAGCATCCCCTTGCTTCACTGCAAATGTCGGCTTCAATTTCACTGCTTCTTTTACTGTGCAACTGACAGTGATAAAAGTGTCACCAAACTAGCTGAATCACACACCAGTCAGAAGAGTTGAATGGGATATTTTTGATGTTGTTGTTTTTAAAGCAAATCGAATATCAAGTTGCACTTTTTAAACAAGATGTAATAAATCTTCTTCACATATAGGTAGGGCTCATCTCACACACACACACACAAACACACACACACACGCACACACACATGTTACACACATGCATGTGCATGCACACACACACACACACACACACACACACACACACACACACACACACACACACACACACACACATTTTGAGCGTTCATACACACAGAGCATGTACATGGTAAAAACCAATATCAGTGCAGAGTTGTGGTGCTTGATGTTAGTGATTGTTTAAAATCAGATGTTTATAAAGAAGTATTATGATTTGTGATGTGGATATTTTAAAATTGCAGTAGGGCTCCCAGGCACTGACGTAAATTTTCCCACACCTCTGCTTATTTTACCCTCACTTTTAGCTGCCAGGGGACATGTTTCCCAAGGTGACTGAAAAAATCACCAGCTCTGCCAGTGGATGGCAAGGTCAGCTTATGTAAGTGACCTCACATTGAGAACAGTGGACGTTATGGTCGGCTGACCTGAGTGACCCTGCTGACAAATAATTGGACACCAGTGGACATTATGGTCACCTGATGTGAGTGACCCTGCTGGCAGAAATGGTTGGACATTAGTAGACATTATGGTCACCTGACCTGAGTGACCCTGCTGACAGTTAATTGGACACCAGTGGACATTATGGTAACCTGACCTGACTGACCCTGCTGACAGAAATGATTGGACACCAGTGGACATTATGGTTACCTGACCTGAGTGACCCTGCTGACAGAAATGATTGGACACCAGTAGACATTATGGTCACCTGACCTGAGTGACCCCAGAGTGACCCTCCTGACATGATTGGACACCAGTGGACATTATGGTCACCTAACCTGAATGATCCCAGAGTGACCCTACTGACAGGAATGATTGGACACCAGTGGACATAATGGTCATCTGACGTGAGTGACCCCAGAGTGACCCTCCTGACAGAAATGATTGGACACCAGTAGACATTATGGTCACCTGACCTGAGTGACCTCAGAGTGACCCTCCTGACAAATGACTGAACACCAGTGGACATTATGGTCACCTGACCTGAGTGACCCCATAGTGACCCTGGTGACAGAAATGATTGGACACCAGTGGACATTATGGTCACCTGACGTGAGTGACCCCAGAGTGACCCTCCTGACAGAAATGATTGGACACCAGTAGACATGGTCACCTGACCTGAGTGACCCTGCTGACAGAAATGATTGGACACTGGTGAACTATAACGTCACTGGACCTGAGTGACCTGACTGACTGAAATGATTGGACGCCAGCAGAAACTTGATGAGAGGAGAACAAGACTGTGAAGGAGAAAATAGTTGGGAAGAGCTTCATGTAAAGATGGTAAAGCATGCAAAGATTTTCAGTTTCATAAAATCAAAATGACCGACCCCATCACCAGACAATGATGCAGTCACCTAATCACCTTCAATTAACAACAAAAACAACAACAACAACAACAACAACAACAACAACAAAATACATTGTGAAGAATCCTTCAGAACATCTTGCTTGCCAAAGGTTTGGAACTTGGACAAATTTAAGTTTAATTTAACAGGTGTCATTGTGTGCCTGCTTTCCCCCTTTTTCATTTATTTTTCTTTTTGTACACCTCCACTTTCAGAAAGGAGAGTCTTCTCTTTGGAATGGAAGAAAGGTAGTGGGGGCTTTTAGAATTTGTGGCGGGCCATGTTTGTATGCTGTTCTAGGGGTGTTTAGGTTACTCACAAAGAAAGTAGCAGGGAGTCTCTCCATACTGCGTGCACTCTCCTCAAGTCCTTTACAAGTGTTTGTGTGGCAGTCACACGTTATGAACGTTCCATTCAGAATATCTGTTTACTTTGTGAAGCTTGAAAATTCAACATTTCTGGTCGCACATTGCTCCTTCAGTCAGTGTGTGTAGTGGTGTGTGTGTGTGTGTGTGTGTGTGTGTGTGTGTGTGTGTGTGTGTGTGTGTGTGTTGTGTGTGTGCCAGTGTGTGTGTGTGTGTGTGTGCCTTCGTCTGTGTCTGTGTTTCTGTGTGTGTGTTGATAATCTTCTTTATTAAACTGAAACTTTTGTTTACATATATTGCATATTACGCTGGTGTGAAGCGAATTTGGGATACTTACAGTCAATCCCTCTTTAAAAAAATGCAAATACACTTCTAATTGCTGAAAATTCAGAGAACAACAAAAGAAAATGTCTACATAGGTACACACATTAATAAAAAAAATTTAAAGTAATCACAGAAAAAAGAATGTAGAGGTAGATATGCATGTAAATGATGAACTTGAAATGATGTATGACAGACAGCGAAAACACTGTACTGTGTGGATGAAAGTGATCTGATATAGACCTGCACCTACACTCTCACCTGTCAGACAGTCACTGTACTGTAAAGACAGGTCTACTCTGCTACATGTGGGACAGTCATTGTCATATATACAGACCTAAACCATACAGTGATACACCGATGCTGCTACATGTGGGACATTACCCATGACATGAAAACTGTTGTGGGACAGGTCAGTTTATAGTGCTGTATTGAACAGCCACAGTCTAAGCCAGGTCAGTCCTAGGGTACTGACTTCCAGACAGTGGATGTAAAGAGGAACAAGGACCAGGAGCCAGAGCCAGAAATCCTACAGTACAAGGTGTAATAAACAGAAGACACAGGTCAGCAGACCACTGGGACTGCCCAGATGGAGTGTAGACTGACAGCCAGCCAGCCAGGGCACAGGTCAAAGAGCAGGCCAGGAAATTGGTCATGGAATTGTTGGATGAAGGGATTGCTGATGAAGGGATTTCAGGGGAGATGCAGAGATAAGCAGCCTTCTGTGGTGAGAGAACCATGTTTGTTTAAATCGTACACTGTCAGTGTGAAACGTCTTATGACTCAGAATAACCGGGCGTTGGGCGTTGGACTGGCCACCCCTGCACCTTTGTGGGCTGGCTGTGGAGCTGTCTGGTGGAGGGGCAATGTTGGCTTGCTAACTGTTTGTCTCTCCTCATCCCTGTTGACACAGCAAACAGTCTTTTTCACCAAGAAGGTTTCCTTGAGAAGACTTCCACACACATGTTTGCAGTAGCTGCAGTGCTCGCGGTGTCTTGAAATTAGTGCTGTTTACCTAAACTGAAATAATTCTAGAGGTGTCTGAAGTGCATTCTTAATGGTATGTGTGTGTTCAGGGAATTCTGGAAGTGTTCAGAGTGGAAAGTCGGCCCAGGTCCATCACTATTTGACTGGCTCGTACATGATGTGTGTGTGTGTGTGCAGGGAATTCTGGGAAGTGTTAAGAGTGGAAAGTCGGCGCTGGTTCATCGCTATTTGACTGGCTTGTACATGATTCTGTGTGTGTGCAGGGAATTCTGGGAAGTGTTCAGAGTGGAAAGTCTGCGCTGGTTCATCGCTATTTGACTGGCTTATACATGATGTGTGTGTGTGTGTGTGTGTGTGTGTGTGTGTGTGTGTGTGCAGGGAATTCTGGGAAGTGTTCAGAGTGGAAAGTCGGCGCTGGTTCATCGCTATTTGACTGGCTCGTACATGCAAGAGGAGTCCCCTGAAGGTGAGTGTGGGAAGAATGAGGGGGGTGGAGGGGAGGGGATTGCCAGAAGTTTCTTAGAGTCCACATGGTATTTGATGCCACATGCCAGCTCTTTGATTTCATTTGACAAAGCAAAGAATTTCATATGTGCTGCTTTTGATTTCATTTGATGAGACAAAAGATTCCATGCATACTGTTGTTTTTTTAAATTTCATTTGATGAGAGAAAAAATTTCATGTGCACTGCTTTTTTTAATTTCATTTGATGAGGCAGAAGATTCCATGTATACTGTTTTTCATTTCATTTGATGAGACAAAAGGTTCCATGCGTATTGTTTTTTTAATTTCATTTGATGAGACAAAAGATTCCAAGAGTACTGTTTTTTTTTTAAAAATTTCATTTGATGAGACAAAAGATTCCATGCATACTGTTTTTTTTTTAACATTTTATGTGATGAGACAAAAGATTCCATGCGTACTGGGTTTAAAAAATTTTTAATTTATTTTTTGTTTGTTTCTTTGCTGTTTTGTTTTTGTTTTTTGATTTAAAAAAAAATCCTTTGATGAGACCAAAGATTTTATGTGTACTATTTTTGTTTGATTTAATGAGACAAAAGATTCCACGTGTTCTGTTTTTTTAAAATTTCATTTGATGGGACATAAGATTCCATGTGTACTGTTGTTGGTTTTTTTATTTTTTATTTATTTCATCCTGTTGTTGCCTCGTTCTCAACCAGGGATTCATTCCTCTGTCTTCAGTTTACAAGCTGTCTGGTGGCTGTCGTTTATCTGCGTTGATAAAAGCATGTATCTTTTGATTTTTGAGTATTGTAGATTGGATGGTCAGGTTATAATATGTTCTTTTTTTTCCCCTCATCAATGACACAGGGGGCGATTCAAGAAGGAAGTGATCATTGATGGTCAGAGTTATCTGCTGTTGATACGTGATGAGGGGGGAGCACCCGAGATGCAGGTTAGTCAGTGTTGTGTGTGCTTCACGAATGACTGACATTGGGTCAAGGGTGGTCATTTTGTTTTAGATTCTGGTTTTTCATTTTTCCATATACATGCATTATGTGCAGACAGTGTAACATAACGTAAACACACTGTACACCACTGCATAATGCACCATGATTTTAACCCTTTTGTTAAACGGTTTCTGAATTCACATGCTTTAAAGGCCTAGTTTATTGGTGTTTTTCCCCTCCAGTAATGAAGGTTCTCCTTTCTCAGATACAAGCAAAGATTTCATTCACATCACTATGAATGGAGAGAAAGGAAAAGCTTTGTAGATGGGACAGACGTCAAGAAGCATCGAATTGATGGAATTATTCATGGGGAAACATACAAGAGGGTTTTCAGCTTAATATGAATATTAGAAAACAAAAAAAGACTGTGCATGAGGTACCAGTGGAAAAGAAACCAGGCTCATGGCATTACATAAGGAACAGTGTGCAAGTGCAGAAGTTTCATACATTAGTATATCCTAGTCAGTGATAATGATTTGCGTACTTTACTAATGATTATTTACGTATGATAAGGTTTGTGTGGGTGTCATTTTCTGGGGGATGAAAAAAACAGACATTTTTAAAGGGTGCAGATGTTTTTAAACTTTACAGTTAATTCAGTCAGAGAAAAAAGCAGTGAACATAGCTGATTCATTATTGATATTTATCCAACTCAAAAAAGCTGGAACTGCATGGTTTGAAGATGACTCATCGATGTTTGAAAGATTCCCTTGAGCATTTACTTGAGCATGCCGTCTTGTTGTTCTGCCATTTCGATTTTCGAGTTGACATCGAAGCTGCACCACGGCTTGTTTCATAGCTTTGTGCTCCGTTGGATTTGAACGGACAAACTTAAAATTTCACTCAGTTGTAGTTTAAGCCTTGAAGTAGGTACCGGCAGCCAAAATTAGCATATTGTTTTTCATACTTAAGATCTGTATCATTGCAATAAGATCTGTATCATTGCAAAGTAAATGGAAAAACATACAAAACACAACAAGAATGAAGTCTCTATCTTCAATCGTTTTCGAGATATTGCAGTTTAAAGTTGCAACGTTTTTATGCACCTGACAGAATGAGATATCTTCCAAGTTTGAAAGCCAATAGGATCATACATGATTGATACATCTGGTTATAAATTGGTGTTCTCAATCTATACAACTTACACTCGTTGAACAAGTAAGTTCCATGGTATCAGTTTACATGACTTTTGTGTGATAAAGTGTCAAACTTGTAATAAATCGCAATTCAGCGCTTTTCGAATTTGCATGATGTGGCTACTTTGAAGCACTGCAGCACAGTAAGAATGGCCACTTCGGAGTTTCCAGTGGTTTGGACAAACTCTCTAAGTTGTACTAAGCAAAGCCATTTTTTCTGAGGTATCTGCTATAAAACATTTATGAAAACTTCTATGCTAAAAACAGGAAATATTGCAATTTGGACGGCGGAAAAATGGGGGTAGAATCGCCCGCCACACTTAAAATTGCTATAACTTCTAAACTACTTCATGAACTGTTTCCAAATTTTGTATACAGTTTCTGTACAGTATTTCCTGTAAATCAAAGTGTACATTTTTGTTATTTTTTTTACCTAACATTTTATTTCCTGTACTAGAATAGTGGCCAACAGGGGCGGAATGATGATGATGTCCGAATTAAAACCTACAGTTTTTCAAAACTTATTGACAGATTTCAACAAAAATTTGGTATGATGTTGTCTGTATTGATATTTATAAAATCATGTTATTTTTGCTGTTTCTGACAAGTATTGGTAGCCACCAAACAAAAGGTCACTTACGATAAGGGTGGGAAGTGCACTCTTGCTGACGGGCAGATTGGGTTGACTACGTATATAGTTCTTTTTGTATGCAGCATACTTCAGGCAGAGTTCATTGTTAATTGGAACAGACCAGGCATGGCCAGTAGTTGTTTTGGAGACTATGTTGAAGTCACTGGCAAACACAAATATGCTTTGCACTAAATCTGTGTCTGTCTTGGTTGGCCACACAAGCGTGTTGTTTACAAGAGCAAATTTCCTCAGAAAATTAATGTCTGCTTTCTCAGGGGAGTGGATCTGTGACACACTGCCAAATCATCATCATAGAAAACTACATTCTGGCCAATTTTGGTAAAGATAAGTCTTCCAGAAGGCAATCAGTGGCATGTTCACTGATTTCATCATTGATGCAGCATGACTGCATCCTCAGAATGGGTGATAACTTCTTATGTCTCCATCTCTTCTTCGGTCACCATCACTTCATCAGTCCCCAGGCCCAATTGCTCTGCCTCAGGAAAAGTTGAAGTGGAGACACAGCTCACACCTCATTCACTTTATCCTGGTCTGGTGGTCCTCCAACTGACAACACAGCCAATAGTGAACACCACCGACATGTGTGGTAAAGACTGTGGCCTATATAAAGGTTTTGGGTGACCAGCCACCCACAAACCCTGGCATGTCGGGTAAAGGCTGTGGCCTATATGAAGGATAGGGGTGACCAGCCACCCACAAGCTCCAGCATGTGAGAATGCTTCTTTAATTGGTATGGGTGACATGCCACCCACAGTATCTGGGGAGGATTATAAGCTTTTATCATTTTCTCCTTTATTTACCACCAAAACACCACAGTATTTAATGGGGGCAAGCACAGATGCACAATGAACAAAGTCATAAGACTTTAGTTACATATTATGAAAACTGAGTGGCACAAATACACAATGAACAAAGTCATAAGACTTTAGTTACATATTATGAAAACTGAGTGAGTTATGAAGATTTAAACGACAGTCTGGGTATTTTTTCACCCACAAGCTCTTGCAAAGGTTAAACAAATATAAAAAATGTGGATGTGTTTTCACAGTTAAAAAAAAAACAATGAAAAGAAAGAAAAAACATTAAAGCATGGCACAGGACGACTTGTTTGAACTATGAGTGCATGCTTTTATGTAAATTTCCCTGTCTGTTTCTTATCATTGTGCGATATCATGTGTGTGTGTGTGCGTGTGTGAAATTACTGAAAAAAACCCCATTAAAGCATGGCATAGGACCACTTAATTGAACTATGAGTGCATGCTTTTATCTAAATTTCCCTGTCTGTTTTTTCATCATTGTGCGATATCATGTGAGTGTGCGTGTGTGAAATTACTGGAAAAAAAATTAAAGCATGGCATAGGACCACTTATCTTAACTATGAGTGCATGCTTTTATGTAAATTTCCCTTTCTGTTTCTTCATCATTGTGTGATATCATGTGTGTGTGTGTGTGTGTGTGTGTGTGTGTGTGTGTGTGTGTGTGTGTGTGTGTTGTTACTGCTCACTGTCCATTCCTTATAATTTAATTTTAGTATCGGTTGTTCTTTGTAAGCAAAAATGTATTGCATGTTCTTTGTAAACAAAAGGTACATCCTCTGCAACACATTATTTTGTCAACAGGGTGTGATTTAAGCATTGCCAATAACATGTTAAGTATTTCATCATTATGATTTTGAATTAACTTGTTGATTTAATCATTGTGAATGTAAAAGAACATAAATAAACATCATAATGCTTTTTTTTAAACAAAAGGTAAAATTAAAGAAAGATTTAACTTTATTTTGGACTCTACCTTTTTATCAACTACTCTGTTTATTCAGTATGTTTGTGCTGTTACAGCAATATACATAACTGTGGAGCATAACATACAATCACCAAAAAAATATCATAAATGTTACTGTCACAACTTATGTAATGGCTTGGCAGTGCAATGCTACTGTAGTTGTATTCTAGCACAGTAGCAGTTTTACTTGAAAGTAATCACTAAGTGTTCAAAGCCTTGCTGTGTTTGCCAGTAAGGAGGGGAGGGGTGGGGAGGGGGGAGAAAGCATATCTTTACAGTTAAATTACAGAAATTTTAAATACACTAGGGAAAAAAATTCGATTGCTAAACCAAACTTCGTTGAGTCGGATTGACTCAACAGTGACCACCCCCCCCCCCCCCCCCCCCCACTACACCCTCCTTACTGTCCAACTTCAGACTCTGCTCTCTCTCTCTCTCTCTCTCTCTCTCTCTTTCTCTTTTTTTTTTTTTTACCCCCAAACGCGCTTTGCACATCGAGTATGGCAGTAATGATCGGTGTTTCGATCGATGGTCATTATCAGAAGACAGTGCTTTCATTTCAAAGTCTCGGACCATCTTGTACGCGCAGTTGTAGCTTCCAGTTTGAATATCTGTCTCAAACAGATGTTTTTAACTACGATTTTCTCTGTAATCGTGTAATGGAATCAGTAACCAGTTCACTAATACATGAATCGACATAAGTGAAGCTCGTTACTGATATCTGTTTTCATTAGTTTGTCTTGTACAAAAATACGATCACTTCGAACGATGCAACGTGTGGGCCGTTTCCAACTTGTTTAATCTCGATGAACACCAGCTGAACTACGAACAAAATAACTAAGCATTGGCACGGTATTAAGCGAAATAAAATAATTGAATCGTTTCATTAATGTTCTGGTTTGTTATTATATGCGTTATCTTACCAAGTGCGTCTTGCAATTCAGCAATGATTAGCGCATTCGACTCGGTCATTGTCGGACCTCGGTTTCGTTCCGCCATTGTTGAAATCTTGGACAAGGAGCGAATGTTTGCATTTGATACCTTCGCTTTGATTGGCTTGCACTTTTCGAGCATTCAACCAATCGCTTAGCTTGATACACCAATGAATGCGTGAGAGAACGGCCTTTCTAGCGCATCGTTAATGTGTATGTTTTTTTCGCAAGTTTTTTTAGCAGCGATGTTGGAAAGACAACACTTGTAACAAGCCTCATAAAAACTTCGATTCTAATCAATTTAAACACATCGTACTAAAAAGAAAAATAGACTGAAATAAAGCTTGAAACATGCTCTTGTATTCCGACCTATTTAAACGCCAATGAATGGAATGAACACATTGTATGTGTTGATTTTCGACACAGTGTAGCTCGAACGCTCGGCCAAATGCCGCCTGCGGCGCATCAGTATGTGTGACGCGCTTCGTTTTCGTGTGAACGGGTGGGTGTATTTGGAATAAAACAATCATCATACCGTCTGTTGCAAACACAAATAAACAACACTGAGTTCAAAAGGAAACTATATTCTGTATTCATCACAATTTTCATCTGATTCTAAACACGTTATTCATAGATACTGCCAATTGAAAACAAGCATATTTTTCACTCGGCTGAACTTTCCTGTATGCTGAAAGAAGGGCTGCCGGTACCTACTTGAAGATATGCGTGAGTGTATAAGTTTGAATGTCACTCTCTGTTTTATTCAGGAAATTTTACATGAAAATTTAAATGATTTTTTTTACTCTAAACTTTTCAGTCAATGCGTACACTTCGCATACGAAACTTTGCGGGTATGACTACTCTTCCTGTTTGGCATACTATTTTTAGAATTACTAATGGTCCCACTGAGCACATAGCAGAAAACCAAAGGCGGTGATCGGAGTAAGAGGACGCTCGCAGCTACTCGGTAACAGCGCCAACTTTCAACACACTCTTACATGTACTGGATCAACTTGGAAGTGGGCATTGCAATGGGCTGTGCAATTTCCCCAATACTGTTCATGTTGGCAATGGAAGTCATCTTGAAAGCAGCAACAAGCAGCGCAAGACAAACAGACCTTGGCGATGGATACAAGGCCTTCATGGATGACACTACAGTGATTTCATCCAGAGAAGACGAGACACATCATGTGCTGGAGAGGCTGGACGACATAGTTGCCTCATCCAGAATGAAGTTCAAGCCAAAGAAATCACAGTCTCTCACTGAGGAAAGGAAAAGTGGCCGAATCTGTGGTCTTCAGTGTTGCCAACCAGGCCATTCCAACAGTCACAGAAGAGCCAGTCAAGAGCCTTGGAAGATGGTATGATGATACGCTGAAAGACACACAAAAAGCAAAAGAAACCAAACAGATGTCGGAAGAAGGCTTGGAGACCATTGACCAGTGTGGGCTCCCTGGCAAATACAAGGTCTGGTGTCTGCAGTTCATGCTGATACCAAAGCTCCTATGGCCTCTGATGATATACAACATCTGCACCAGCGTAGTGGAGGCAATGGAAGCCAAAATCAACAAGTTCACAAGGAAATGGCTTGGTGTCCCACCCTGTCTGACTGACATAGCGCTGTACTGTCGCCAAGCAAAGCTGAAACTACCACTGAAATCCATCCTGGAGGAATACAAAGCAGGGAAGATCAGACTTCAAAGCATGTTGGAGGACTCAGGAGACAAGATGGTAGAAGCAATCAAACCCTAGCTGAAGACAGGCAGAAAATGGAAAGTTCAAGAGGCGATGGATTTGGCAAAAGAAAGTCTCAAGATCAGAGAAATAACAGGACACACACAGACCAACAGACAAGGACTGGGGGTGACCAAAACTGAATGGTGGTCAAAGGCCAAAGGAAAAGCCAAAAGAGACATTATGATTCAGGAGATGAGGAAAGAAGACAACCAAAAAAGACTCCAAAAAGCAGTCCAGCAGAGCCAGCAAGGGCAATGGACAATGTGGGAGAATGCACTCCAAAGAAGTCTCACTTGGAATGACATTTGGCACATGGCCCCTCTCAGGATCAGCTTCATTCTCAGATCTGCATATGACCTTCTGCCCTCAAATGCAAACCTGGTGAAGTGGGGAAAAACAGACGATCCTGCGTGCCCCCTCTGCCATGAAAAACAAACAGTGGAGCATGTCCTTAGCTCATGTAAAGTAGCCCTGGCTCAAGGAAGGTACACATGGAGGCACAACCAAGTACTCAAAGAGATTGTACAAGTAGTCTGGGCTAGTACCAACACCACAAAAGGGAAAATCAGGACTCCAAAAGCACCCGCAACATTCTTCACGGCAGGAGGCAGCAAATCATGGCCAAGAACAACAGTACCACTTGGAACATGCAGGCAGAGTCTGCTGGACGGGGCAGATGACTGGGAGTGCACTGCAGACCTCCCAGAATGGAAGAGTCACCCACAGATCATCAGTAAGAGTGGCATGAGACCAGACATAGTAGTCCACTCTCAGTCAACCAAGCAGCAGATCACAGTGCCATGTGAGAACAGAATGGAGGCAGTTCAAATCTACAAGACTGAAAAGTATGCTGATCTGGCAAACAGCCTGAGGAGAGAAGGCTATCAGGTCAAAGTCCTCACTGCAGAAATTGGAGCTAGGGGTTTGTAGGAACGTCTGCATACAGCCTCATGAAACAGCTCTCAGTTGCAGGGAGGGAAAAAACCAGAGCCCTGAAAGCAATGGCAGAAGCGGCAGAGAGGTGTTCAAGCTGGATCTGTTCAAGGAGGAACAAAAGTGAACTTCATAAGGCTTAACTTTCCTACAAATATCAGGTGTCCCAGTGGCTCAGTGGTTAGAGCGCGAGTCATTAAGTGGAAAAATGAGCATGTCCAGAGGGTCATGGGTTTGAATCCCAGCCATGGCTCGTCCCAAGATGGGAAAAAAAGGGGGCAGCAGAGGGACATCCGGAGTCATGAACCGGGTGTGGCCCAACCCCCCCTAGAGTGTCAGGAGATAAGGGCCGAAACACTTGCTTTAAGGGGGCTTCTCTTCTGAGGACTCTCTGCTGCCACGCTGTCCACGAGTTTCTTTCTACTACTTACCATCAAAAATACGAAAGACAATGTACGGAAATGAAAGATATGTAATGGGTTTTGTCAGATGTATTTTTATTTCGTGATTAATTTACCAACATTTGTAGAAAATAACAGTTGAATGTGGGCCAGCAGCACACTGCCGCTTAGTCATAGGAAGAAGGTTTGGAACACCTACTTCCAGCCTACATCCTCATTAAGTAACATTGATAGTGACTGAGGACTTGTTTATCTGCGCTTGTTTTTCCCCTCTCTGTGTTTATTTCCACTGTTTGTTTGTTGTTGCCCTGTCTGAAGAAGACCAATAGGTCTAGGTGACTTACTTCAGTGCTTTTTGCTTTCACCTGGACACTCAACATCTATTTTTATGTTTCTAGGTCCGTCTCAGTCATTATGTTTTGAAATTTGTGTGTATATGTGTCTAGATGGGACAGATCAAATATGCTTAAATGATCCAAATGATTAAATACCAACTTTCAGTGGGAAACTGAACACTGTGAGTGTGTGTGTTGTCAGGATGGGGCAGGTTGAAATGGTAGCTGATGTGCTTAAATGATCCACATTGTCATGTTTCAACATTCAGAGGGAAATGAACCCTGTGTGTGTGTGTGTGTGTGTGTGTGTGTGTGTGTGTGTGTGTGTGTGTGTGTGTGTGTGCTCAGGATGGGGCAGGTTGAAATGGTAGCTGATGTGCTTAAATGATCCACATTGTCTTGTTTCAACATTCAGAGGCAAACCAAATGCTGTAAGTGAAGCAGCTCTCTGGAGTTCATGAAACTTTGCAAAAGTCCGGTTTAAAAATGCGGTCATAAAAGAGCACCTTATGTAATGGCAAGAGCTGCAGAGTGCCATGTTTTCGGCCTGGCATGCTGCCATTTTGTTGACAGAGCTGCACTGCTACATTTTGTAAAGAAATGCTTTGCAAAGAATTTTTTGAAAAAAAAGAAAGAAGGGAAAAAAAATCCTTCGGAAGTGAAAAAAAAAAAAGAAAAAGAAAAAAGGAGAATGTGGTTCACTGACTTAACGGCAGCTGAAACAGAACCAGGGTAATGTAGATCTTCAGACTGTAACTTCTTGTGTGAACAATTTGCCTAATTCAGTAAGGAGAGGACGAAAAAGTTGAAGGAAAACCACTGAAGACGATCACGATTTTGTTGCCTAATCAATTGGTCTTGTTGTCGGCCATTTTGATTTTTTGGTAGGTCAAGTGGGAACGCTATGATAACTGTCTTCTTAGTGCTTCATCATGTCATGTGTGAAGCGCAGTGTGACTGAAAGCCCTGTGGAGTCTGACCTGTCCATGACATGTCATGTGTGAAGCGCAGTGTGACTGAAAGCCCTGTGGAGTCTGACCTGTCCATGACATGTCATGTGTGAAGTGCAGTGACTGAAGCCCTGTGGAGTCTGACCTGTCCATGACATGTCATGTGTGAAGCGCAGGTGACTTGAAGCCCTGTGGAGTTCTGACCTGTCCATGACATGTCATGTGTGAAGTGCAGTGACTGAAAGCCCTGTGGAGTCTGACCTGTCCATGAATGTCATGTGTGAAGTGCAGTGACTGAAAGCCCTGTGGAGTCTGACCTGTCCATGATATGTCATTGTAGTGTGAAAGTGCGATGACTGAAAGCCCTGTGGAGTCTGACCTGTCCATGATCATGTCATGTGTGAAGCGCAGTGTGACTGAAAGCCCTGTGGAGTCTGACCTGTCCATGACATGTCATGTGTGAAGTGCAGTGACTGAAAGCTGAGCCCCTACTTTGTAGGCAGTCTGACCGGACCCTGTCCATGACATGTCATGTGTGAAGTGCAGTGACTGAAAGCCCTGTGGAGTCTGACCTGTCCATGACATGTCATGTGTGAAGTGCAGTGACTGAAAGCCCTGTGGAGTCTGACCTGTCCATGACATGTCATGTGTGAAGTGCAGTGACTGAAAGCCCTGTGGAGTCTGACCTGTCCATGATATGTCATGTGTGAAGTGCAGTGACTGAAAGCCCTGTGGAGTCTGACCTGTCCATGAATGTCATGTGTGAAGTGCAGTGACTGAAACCCTGTGGAGTCTGACCTGTCCATGAATGTCATGTGTGAAGTGCAGTGACTGAAAGCCCTGTGGAGTCTGACCTGTCCATGACATGTCATGTGTGAAGCGCAGTGACTGAAAGCCCTGTGGAGTCTGACCTGTCCATGACATGTCATGTGTGAAGTGCAGTGACTGAAGCCCTGTGGAGTCTGACCTGTCCATGACATGTCATGTGTGAAGCGCAGTGACTGAAAGCCCTGTGGAGTCTGACCTGTCCATGACATGTCATGTGTGAAGGCAGTGATGAAAGCCCTGTGGAGTCGACCTGTCCCGACATGTATGTGAAGTGCAGTGACTGAAAGCCCTGTGGAGTCTGACCTGTCCTGACATGTCATTGTGAAGCGCAGTGACTGAAAGCCCTGTGGAGTCTGACCTGTCCATGGCATACGAACGCTACAATTCAGTTTGGAATACTACACTTAAAATGTTGAAATGCTGTACTTTGTGCTTTTGAGACTTTGGCAGCAGTGTAACTGGCTGTGACACAGTGTAGCTGGTGATGACAGGCACCACTGGCCCTCAGAATGTTCACAGTAGTAGCATTTCATCTTCATGTGCAGCCAGCAGGAACTTTCCCCAGTGTTGTTTTGCCACCTTAAAATCACTTCTGGTCAAAGGTCTTTCGTGGGAGTTTTGGCAAATCTTACTTCTGTAAACTGCGTTGCTTTGTTTGCTGGCTATAACCTGTTCATATGACAGAAAACAGAAGTTGTTTTTAAATGGTTGGAATTTTCGTATGATTATCATCCCAATTTTTTCCATTGTTTATGCAAATTGTTTAATAATAGTTATTATCCAGAAGGTAGTCTCTTTTCAGTTTTAATTCATCAGATTACAATCAAGCTCTATGCTTTTCGAGAATAGTTTGTGAAAAAAAATTTTTTTTTGTTTTTTTTGTATCAGTGATAGTAATTAGAAAAAAAAGAAGAACACTTTGAATCTTATGAATTTGTATCAATGATAATAATCATAAAACAATGAAGACTTGAATCATAAATCAGCAAAACATTTGCGCACAGATAGGGAAGTCAAGAAAGTAAAGCGCTGGAATCTTCTTCTGCGCAATCCAGGACTGGGCATTTTCTGCTTGAAGTGAAAGGAGGACAGCAGCAAATCATTTTGCACACTGGACATCAAGCCCACAGGGCAGATTCATCATTTGTGTTATTTTGTTCCCAGCATTGTGATGGTGATTATTCATCCAGAAGAGATATTTCAAACAAATCATGTGCCAAGCCAATTTATGCACACAGCATGACCCCCCCCCTCCCCTCCCCCCCCCTCCCCTCCCCCCCCCCCCCCCCCCATTTAGAGAACAGGCCATGCATCACATGTTTACGTTGTATGTATGTGGTGAACAAGTAGCAGACAGGCATATGTCGGGGGGGGGGGGGGGGGGGGGGGGGGGGGGGGAGTGAGCAGGAGCAGAGAGATTAATGGATGCATTATAATGGTAAAAGAAGAAATCTTAAGCGACGTCAAGATTGTTGATTTCAAATGCTCAGTTTAAGATTGTTGATAATACTGAATTACCATTTTAATCATGTTTTTTGTTATCTGGTCATGTCCATGTTGTTTTCAAGCAAGGGCCCACTCAGACACACACACACACACACACACACAACACACACACACACACACACACACACACACACAGTGACATACATACATATTCTCACAATATGTGCACTCGCACACACATGCATGCACGCATGCATGCACGCACACACGCAAGCACACACCACACACACAGACATACACACACACGTACGCACGCACGCACGCACGCACCGAGTCATGGTTTCTAATAAATTATGGAACATGATTGTGAATATGAGTCATTCAGAAAGAGGCTCTTACAGAAAGCTAAACACCTTTATATTGCACCCAGGACCTCCCCTCTGTTTGGGGGGAGGGGCTCAGGGGGAGGGAATTCTGCTGATCCCCATGTGGTTGACTCACTCTGGCAGCAGTGTGGTGTGGCTGTATCTACCTCCCTGTGTGGTGTTTCAGTTCACGCACTGGGTGGACGCAGTGATCTTTGTCTTCAGCCTGGAGAATGAGATCAGCTTCCAGGCGGTGTACAGCCACTACGCCAAGATGGCCCAGTACAGGGACACCAAGGAGATCCCACTGATTCTGGTGGGCACGCAAGGTCAGTCCCTTTCCCCGGAGCCCGCTGGCAGCATCACTGTCTGGTCTGCTCAGGCCTTTCTCAGCTTTGTCTGCTCTGCAAACATCATGCATGAATTTGGAAGTAGTCTTATTACTATTTTGTTTTCTTTCTACCACCAACATTTATTTTAAGTTGAGATCTGCCTGCAGATTATTTGTTATACGTCCATACTGATTTTTGTTGTATGTGTTTTGTTTTTCCTTTCTTTTTTTTTTTCTTTTCTTTTTGGTGTTGGTGTTGTTGTTTTCCTTTCACATCATCTCCTGCATATCTCATTTTCATGAAAAAAAGAAGAAAAAAACTTCCCCTTTCTGTCTGTGCCCTATTTTTCTGTGCTTTCAGCCCATTGATTCCATCATACACAAATTTTGTTTGGCTTCGTTATGTACAGGTAATTGGCATGCATGATTTTTGATGGACCTATGTCCTGTATGCAGCGTTCTCATTCCACCCCACACTCACCCCTTTGTCCTTGCCACCTCAACCCTTCCCTTCAGTTGCCTTGTGACTGTGGGTTTTCAGGTGTGTGCCGACAGAATGATAGCATGCACATATGTGTTTACCAGCAGTTGTGTTTGTCAGTACAACACTATGTTAATCTGACAGTAAATGGTTTCAGTCAGTCAGCGTTTACCAGCTTTTGAAATTTTGGTATGTGAATTGCAAAAGTAGTCTGTTACTTATGGTTGGCTGGGCTACAAACTGCAGGACTTGAGGGCATAAAGGTGCATGTGTTCTCTCTCAGTCACTCTTTTCCTTTTTCATCATCCCTTTCCCCACCTCTGTCTGTCTGTCTGTCTGTCTTTCTCTCTCAGTGTTTTTCTGTGAATGTTCATCTGTCTTTCTGTTTGTTTCTTACACTCTTTTCCGCCTACTTTATGTGTCTGTCCTGTTTACTGGTACATGTATTGATTGAGGTGTTTTCTTGTCATCCTGTCCATTCTTTGTGTCATCTCTTGTTATCCTGTCCATTCTTTGTGTCCTATCTTTTCTTGTCATCCTGTCCGTTCTTTGTGTCATCTCTTTTCTTGTCATCCTGTCCGTTCTTTGTGTCATCTCTTTTCTTGTCATCCTGTCTCATCCTGTCCATTCTTTGTGTCATCTCTTTTCTTGTTATCCTGTCCATTCTTTGTGTCGTATCTTGTTATCCTGTCCATTCTTTGTGTCGTCTCTTTCTTGTTATCTTGTCCATTCTTTGTGTCATCTCTTGTCTTGTTATCCTGTCCATTCTTTGTGTCGTAACTTGTTATCCTGTCCATTCTTTGTGTCATATCTTGTTATCCTGTCCATTCTTTGTGTCGTCTCTTTTCTTGTCATCCTGTCCATTCTTTGTGTCATCTCTTGTCATCCTGTCCATTCTTTGTGTCATCTCTTTTCTTGTCATCCTGTCTTATCCTGTCCATTTTTTGTGTCATCTCTTTTCTTGTTATCCTGTCCATTCTTTGTGTCGTATCTTGTTATCCTGTCCATTCTTTGTGTCATATCTTGTTATCCTGTCCATTCTTTCTGTCATCTCTTTTCTTGTTATCCTGTCCATTCTTTCTGTCATATCTTGTTATCCTGTCCATTCTTTGTGTCATCTTTTTTTGTCATCCTGTCCATTCTTTGTGTCATCTCTTTTCTTGTTATCCTGTCCATTCTTTGTGTCATCTCTTTTCTTGTCATCCTGTCTTATCCTGTCCATTCTTTGTGTCATCTCTTTTCTTGTTATCCTGTCCATTCTTTGTGTCGTATCTTGTTATCCTGTCCCATTGATTGAGGTGTTTCTTGTTATCCTGTCCATTCTTTGTGTCTATCTTGTTATCCTGTCCATTCTTTGTGTCCTATCTTTTCTTGTTATCCTGTCCGTTCTTTGTGTCATCTCTTTTCTTGTCATCCTGTCCTTCTTTGTGTCATCTCTTTTCTTGTCATCCTGTCCATTCCTTTTGTCATCTCTTTTCTTGTTCATCCTGTCCATTCTTTGTGTCATCTTTTTCTTGTCCCTGTCCTTTTGTGTCGATCTCTTTTCTTGTATCCTGTCCCATTCTTTGTGTCATCTCTTTCTTGTATCCTGTCCATTCTTTGTGTCTCTTTCTTGTCATCCTGTCCATTCTTTGTGTCATATCTTTTTTTCATCCTGTCCATTTTTTGTCATCTCTTTTCTTGTCATCCTGTCCATTCTTGTGTCATCTCTTTTCTTGTATCCTGTCCATTCTTTGTGTCATCTTTTGTCATCCTGTCCATTCTTTGTGTCATCTCTTTTCTTGTATCCTGTCCATTTTTTGTGTCACCTCTTTTTCATTGTCATCCTGTCCCATTCTTTGTGTCATCTCTTTCGTATCCTGTCCATTCTTTGTGTCTTATTTCTTGTTATCCTGTCCATTTTTTGTGTCATCTCTTGTATCCTGTCCATTCTTTGTGTCATCTCTTGTTATCCTGTCCATTCTTTGTGTCATCTCTTTTCTTGTTATCCTGTCCATTTCTTTGTGTCATCTCTTTTCTTGTCATCCTGTCCCATTCTTTGTGTCATCTCTTTTTATCCTGTCCATTCTTTGTGTCATCTCTTTTCCTGTCCTTCTTTTGTGTCATCTCCTTGTTATCCTGTCCCATTCTTTGTGTCATCTCTCTTGTTATCCTGTCCATTCTTTGTGTCATCTCTTGTTATCCTGTCCATTCTTTGTGTCATCTCTTGTTATCCTGTCCATTCTTTGTGTCATCTCTTTTCTTGTTATCCTGTCCATTCTTTGTGTCATCTCTTTTCTTGTCAGTCATTGTATCTTTTCTCGCCCATCCCTTCCTGCATTCATTTTGTTTTTCTCCACTCTTTTTCTCTTGCATATCCATGTCTATGGCTATTGTGCTGAGATCCTCTTGCCATTACACCTTCCCATTGTCTGTTCTTCTGCTGTCTGTTCCTGTCTTTACACCTTCCCATTGTCTGTTCTTCTTCTGCTGTCTGTTCCTGTCTTTACACCTTCCCATTGTCTGTTCTTCCGCTGTCTGTTCCTGTCTTTACACCTTCCCATTGTCTGTTCTTCTGCTGTCTGTTCCTGTCTTTACACCTTCCCATTGTCTGTTCTTCTTCTGCTGTCTGTTCCTGTGCTTAAATCCTCTTGCCTTTACACCTTCCCATTGTCTGTTCTTCTGCTGTCTGTTCCTGTCTTTACACCCTCCCATTGTCTGTTCTTCTTCTTGCTGTCTGTCCATTGTCTGTTCTTCTTCTGCTGTCTGTTCCATTGTCTGTTCTTCTTCTGCTGTCTGTTCCCGTCCATCCCTCTTGTGCAATCCTCCTGTCTTTTCTCTTCCTTTGATACAGCTGTTACTAGAGGTAGGTGAATAGTGTGTGTCTATAATGAAAATTTTTGTGTGTGTCGGTATGTGTACTCATGCCTGTGTGTGTGAGTGTGTGTGTGTGTGTGTGTGTGTGTGTGTGTGTGTGTGTGTGTGTGTGTGTGACTCTGTGTGTGTGTGTGGTGTGTGTGTGTGTGTGCTTGCTGACCATGGCTGTATGGGGTATGTCAGAAACCAAAATTCCATCTTTTTTAGTAGCAGTTTGGCACCAGTCTACCTGAAGAAAATGCATTTTAATTCATAGCTTTCGATATGTCAGGCTGTGACAGAAGTTAACAAAACTAGCATTTAAGCAACACAGTTCTCAGGATTTTCCACAGCAACTATGGTGTGTTGACTTAACTCTGTGATGGCAATAGAAGGGCCAGCATTGCTCTGAGTTATCCTTTTTGTCTTATCTTCTGTGCCACTGAAGTGGCATTACCCCCACGCCGCTCATTCCAGCTCCCCATCCGCAGCCATATCTGCCCAGAGTTATCTAACCTGCAATCAAGCAGGTGTTTTTTTCAAAGCTGCGGCCCACACAACTGGAAAATGGAATGGAAAAGAAGTGGCCGACAGGACAGCACTCGTTATATTTGTGTGGAATGGAGGCTGGAGAAGGAATACAGTCTTTGCAGGCTGCGGAGGCTGAAGGAAAGACAGTCACAAGCAGCATTCATTACGTTTGTGTGGAGTGGAGGAGGAATACAGTCTTGGCAGGCTGTGGAGTTTGAGGCTGAAGAAGAAAAAACAGTACTGTGAAAACACTGGCTACAAACTATATAGCTGGTCTACAAACACAGCTGAATGATTAACACTTGATTTTACAGCATTAAAGTAGAACTAGTTATCAGTGCTCTGTCTGTCTGTCTGTCTGTCTGTCTCTCTCTCTCTCTCTCTCTCTCTCCTCTCTCTCTCTCTCTCTCTCTCTCTGTCTCCATTACCCTCCCGCCCTGCCTTTCTCTCCTTCCATCAGTCGCCTCACCTTTCCTTCCCCACATCTCTGTTCATTCCCTCCCTTCATTTCTTCTGTCAAGAACTGAAAGAAGTGGAGCACACACAAAAGATTACATGACGGTTGATCTCATACTGTGTTCTTTGAAAAGAGAAAGGCACAGTGCTCATTCAACATTTTTCTCTCTCTGTCAAGAACTGAGAGAAGCAGAGCACACACAAAAGGTTACATGACCGTTGATCTCATACTGTGTTCTTTGGAAAGAGAGAAGGGCACAGTGCTCATTCAATAAATTTCGACCTGACTGGTCAGACTGGGAACTAGGCAGTGCATGCCAGTGACTCACCGCTTCCTTCAGCAGTGGTTGCAAAACACATTTCTGGTGTAGTTCCTCAACAATGTTTTGTTTTGTTACATGTGTCTGTGTAGGTAACAGATGCTGATCGCATAAGAGAATTAAGATTCGGAGAGTTCTGAATACACCCCACTGTTCTTAGTGGATAGGACATGGACAGGTTGTGTGTGTGTGTGAGTGTGTTAGGGGAGAGGGAGAAGGGGGTGGGGGGGATGGGGGCAAAGGAGGGGTAGGTGAGCCAGCACTCTCTTGGGTTGAACACTGATGTAACAGGTCTGATGACAGTAATGTGTTGATGTAACAGATCTGATGAAAGTAATGTGTTGGTGTAACAGGTCTGATGAAAGTGATGTGTTGGTGTAACAGGTCTGATGAAAGTGATGTGTTGATGTAACAGGTCTGATGAAAGTAATGGGTTGATGTAACAGGTCTGATGACAGTAATGGGTTGATTGCCAGACGGACTGAAGGCTGACAGTAGGAGGTGTGTTGACTGTTAGAAAGGCTAGCAGTAGAAGTTGTCGGGATTGAAGGAGGTGTGTAGATTGCCAGACGGACTGAAGGCTAACAGTAGGAGGTGTGTTGACTGTTAGAAAGGCTAGCAGTAGAAGGTGTGGGGATTGAAGATTACCAGACAGACTGAAGTTTAACAGTAGGATGTGGGTGGATTGTTAGACTGATTGAAGACTGACAGTAGGAGGTGTGTAGATTGTCAGATTGATTGAAGACTGACAGTAGGATGTGGGTGGATTGTTAGACTGATTGAAGACTGACAGTATGAGGTGTGTGGATTGTCAGATTGATTGAAGACTGACAGTAGGAGGTGGGTGGATTGTTAGACTGAATGAAGACTGACAGTAGGAGGTGTGTGGATTGTCAGATTGATTGAAGACTGACAGTAGGATGTGGGTGGATTGTCAGATTGATTGAAGACTGACAGTAGGAGGTGTGTGTGTATTGTCAGATTGATTGAAGGTTGACAGTAGGAGGTGTGTGGATTGTCAGATTGATTGAAGGCTGACAGTAGGAGGTGTGTGGATTGTCAGATTGAAAGCTGACAATAGGAAGGATGTGGATTGTCAGACAGATTGAAGGCTTACAGTGGGAGGGATGTGGATTGTCAGACTGAAGGCTTACAGTGGGAGGGATGTGGATTGTCAGACTGATTGAAGGCTTACAGTGGGAGGGGTATGGATTGTCGGACTGATTGAAGGTTACAATGGGAGGGGTATGGATTGTCAGACTGATTGAAGGCTTACAGTAGGAGGGGTATGGATTGTCAGACTGATTGAACGCTTACGGTGGAAGGGGTATGGATTGTCAGACTGATTGAAGGCTTACAGTGGGAGGGGTATGGATTGTCAGGCTGATTGAAGGCTTACAGTGGGAGGGGTGTGGATTGTCAGACTGATTGAAGGCTTACAGTGGGAGGGGTATGGATTGTCAGACAGATTGAAGGCTTACATTGGGAGGGGTATGGATTGTCAGACTGATTGAAGCTTTACAGTAGGAGGGGTGTGGATTGTCAGACTGATTGAAGGTTTACAGTAGGAGGGGTATGGATTGTCAGACTGATTGAAGGCATACAGTGGGAGGGGTATGGATTGTCGGACTGATTGAAGGTTTACAGTGGGAGGGGTATGGATTGTTGGACTGATTGAAGGCTTACAGTGGGAGGGGTGTGGATTGTCAGACTTGATTGAAGGCTTACAGTGGGAGGGGTGTGGATTGTCACCAACCACCATGGCACAGTGGATAACATCACAGAGTGCAGGCTGGGAGGTTGTCGCTTTGATTCCCATCAGAGCCTTTATTTATGAGGGTTTTTTTAAAACTCTTAGCAGTGACATACCAAGTATTCAGATTGCTAACAGTTCGAATGGGGAGACTGGAATCACACAGTCCAGTTTCATCCACTGTGATGAGAGTGTCTCAGACATTGTGGCTCTTATTTCCTGACCAATGCTTCAGGTGCCGTATCTCTTGGGCTTGGTTGACATTGGGATATATTATGAAAGTAAGTGTTGCGTACAGCCCTGTCACGTAGTCCCTGACCCCAATGGAATCCTGCAGCGCAACTTTCATCATCCTCATCCTCGTTGATCATCATATAAAAAAAACACCTCAATGTCACTTTATACCCTGCTCTCATAGCGATCTCGGTTTTCCTTTCCTTTCCTTTTCCATGCCTGTGCACATGTTGAGTTGGTGTCGACATCTCTGGTATCAGCAAATCCATGTGGATTCCCGTTGGACGGAGGTGGTGCCCTCTGGACGAGGACAGAAAGTTATGCTGGCTTCATGAGTAAGCAGTTGTGGTCATTTGAAGGTCTGAGTTGGAGGTATCCAGTGTAAGGAACCACTGAAGTGGTCTGACTCCAGTGCAGTGTCTCCTCTGAGGGGTTGCCTCATGGTGACTGCTCCCTGTAGACTGCGGCTGGGGAGAGGGAGGACTGTGATACGACAAACCTGGGTGTGGCTGGAAGGGGAATCATGAATGAGTGGCATGGGTGAAATCCACTGTGGTGGCTGTGGCATGGAAGATAGGGGGGGGGGGGGGGGGGGGGGGAGGGGGGGGACAAAAAAAAAGGGAAAGAAAGAAAATGAGAAAAGAAAAAAAAAAAACTGTGTTGATGGGGAGAGTAGGCAGGCTAGGAGCTGAAGGGCGGTCCTGTTGTCTTGAGATGGTGAGGATAAGGCGCAGGGTAAAGCAGGGGAGATAACCCTGCATTCCTGTCTCCTCTTTCACCTGTCTGTGTACTCTGCAAGACTGGGACCTGGGAACGTTCTTCACTGCATGTGAGTGGGACACAGCCGGGAGTAGGAAAAAGGAGAAAGCGGGGGTGGGGGGGGCGGGGGGGGGGGGGGGGGGGGGGGGGGGGGGGGGGGATGAGGTGTGGTAGAGTTATAAAGAAAGATAATGTAACATTCTGTTAAAGTTAATAATCTTTTGTTTGACATTTGTTTTACTTGTTTTATGTTAGTAATTTTGTCATTGTGTGTTCACATTTTATATGTTTAATGTAGTCATTCCATGGTGTTAAAAGTCTCATGGCAATGTTAATGAAGAAAAACCAGGGCTGTGGGATGGCTGGTATGTGGAAGACAAGCCGACTGGAATGATGGAAGGAAAGAGACCAGTTCATACTGTGCTTGATGGAGACTGACACCCCCACCCTCACTGGGAACTGGCTGGTAGCAAAGAGTTGGAATGAAGGAAGGAAAGAGACCAGTTCATGCTGTGCTTGATGGAGACTGACACCCCCACCCTCACTGGGAACTGGCTGGTAGCAAAGAGTTGGAATGAAAGAAGGAAAGAGACCAGTTCATGTTGTGCTTGATGGAGCCTGACACCCCCACCCTCACTGGGAACTGGCTGGTAGGGAAAGAGTCGGAGCAAAGACAGTATTAGTGTCTTTGGTCGGTAGTGTCTTTGGTGTCTTTGGTCGGAGTGAGGGCTGGGGAGAAGGAATGTTGCATGGCAATGAAGAGTTCGCTGAATATCATGTGAACATCAAGAATTAGTCCACGAAGAACAGAAAATGGTATGGTCCAGACCCAGTATGTTTGTTCACTCATCTGGAAAGAAAGAAGCACAAAGTGTGTGGTTTCTTTGTGATTAAGAAGTTTATGGTGTATACAGTTCCAAAATGAAATCCGCCGTTCATATTTGTTTTTCTAAATACGATACTGTACAAGTTTCATACCATTTTGTTTTTTGTTTTTTTTTTGGGGGGGGGGAGTGGGGGCCATGGTATCACTGTGTGTCTGTGTTTGAACATTCTGCATGTGTGTGTATACATGTATATGTGTGTGTGTGTGTGGCTGTGTTTGATCTGCAGTGATGATGATTGTGTGTAAGCAAGACAGAGAGAGAAAAGAGAGAGAGGTGGTTGAAATTCATCTAATGATGACTTTAACTAATAATGCCACAGAAACTGACGATCATTCATGATCGTTCTGTGTTAAAATTAGAACAAATTATTTAGATAATTCATGTGTCCATCACATCCAAGAGGCATGATAATTGAATGAACTGCCATTCATAACATACAGGGTTTGAAATATGACACATATGACACACTGGTCTTAAAAGGTGGAGAGAGAGAAAGAGAAAGATGCTTATTGCTTTCAGATGATTTTAGATACACAAAGGCACACAGACAAACATACAGAGACACAGACACAGGCATAAAGGTGCGCATGTGGGCGTCTGTGCCCATGTGCACGCACAGACACACACACACACACACACACACACACACACACACGCACACACCAGAGGGAGTTAGAGAGATGCACTTGAAATTGTTTTAATAAAGATTTTAATGATAACGTAAGAACTGACTGTCATTTACGAATCAGTCACATCCATCACATTTCGCTAATTGAATTAACTGCCATTTTATAACACACAAGGCTTCAAAGATGGGGGAGAGAGAGAGAGAGAGAGAGAGAGATGCTTGTTGCTTTCAGAGTATTTAAAACACATGGAGATGCTCAGAGTCAAACATACAGACGCGAGCAATAAACCAAAGACCGTAGCATCTGTCGTTTTCACTCTCGTTCCAGGGCACAGTTATTTTCTCCATGCTTGTTATGTCGCAGGTTTGGTGTTTATTATGTTTATTATTTGGAATGTTACACTGAACAGAGGGAAAACTGTTGGCAGAGAGAGAGAGAAAGTGTGTGTGTGTGTGTGTGTGTGTGTGTGTGTGTGTGTGTGTGTGTGTGTTGTGAGAGAGAGAGAGAGAGAGAGAGAGAAAATGTGTCTGTGTGTGTGTGAGAGAGAGAGAGAAAGAGTGATACACAGTGATGGCACCTGTATGTGTGCAGACAGCATTTTTAATCACAAACTGATGCACTGTCTCAGCAGTTTTATGGTGAACTCTGTTTGAAAATTACACTCAACTATAGGATAAAAAAAAAAAAAAAAAGGATAAAAGAAAGAGTTCTGCCTCAGACTTATTTTTCATAGAAGTGGGTTTGAGTGGCCGGAAACCCGATAGGTGATTGTAGCCAAGGCAGGTGAGAAGGTCCTGATGTGAGGGTGGTGGTTGTAGCCAAGGCATGTGAGAAGGTCCTGATGTGGTTGTAGCCAAGGCAGGTGAGAAGGTCCTGATGTGACGGTGGTGGTTGTAGCCAAGGCAGGTGAGAAGGTCCTGATGTGGTTGTAGACAAGGCAGGTGAGAAAGTCCTGATGTGAGGGTGGTGGTTGTAGCCAAGGCAGGCGAGAAGGTCCTGATGTGAGGGTGGTGGTTTTAGTCAAGGCAGGTGAGAAGGTCCTGATGATGTGAGGGTGGTGGTTGTAGTCAAGGCAGGTGAGAAGGTCCTGATGTGAGGTTGGTGGTTGTAGCCAAGGCAGGTGAGAAGGTCCTGATGATGTGAGGTTGTTGGTTGTAGCCAAGGCAGGTGAGAAGGTCCTGATGTGAGGTTGGTGGTTGTAGCCAAGGCAGGTGAGAAGGTCTGATGTGAGGTGGTGGTTGTAGTCAAGACAGGTGAGAAGGTCCTGATGTGAGGTGGTGGTTGTAGTCAAGGCAGGTGAGAAGGTCCTGATGTGAGGTTGGTGATTGTATCAAGGCAGGTGAGAAGGTCCTGATGATGTGAGGTTGTTGGTTGTAGCCAAGGCAGGTGAGAAGGTCCTGATGTGAGGTTGGTGGTTGTAGCCAAGGCAGGTGAGAAGGTCCTGATGATGTGAGGGTTGTGGTTGTAGCCAAGGCAGGTGAGAAGATCCTGATGTGAGGTTGGTGGTTGTAGCCAAGGCAGGTGAGAAGGTCCTGATGTGAGGTTGGTGGTTGTAGCCAAGGCAGGTGAGAAGGTCCTGATGATGTAAGGTTGGTGGTTGTAGCCAAGGCAGGTGAGAAGGTCCTGATGTGAGGTTGGTGGTTGTAGCCAAGGCAGGTGAGAAGGTCCTGATGTGAGGTTGGTGGGCCTGGACACTGGTTGTCAGTTGGTGGGTGAGCTGTTTCAAATTTCCTTGTGCCCTCACTCATGACATGGGACCATGTCAGGGACTTGGTCATGGCCTCTGTTGTCTGTTGGGAGTGGACTGTACTTGGATGTGCCTTTTCCATCTCTTCAGTGTTCAGCCTGATGATACAGGTCATAAGGTCAGAACACACACACACACACACACACACACACACACACACTCTCACTCCACACACACACACACACACACACACACACACACACACACACACACACACACACCACACACACACACACACACACACACACACACACACACACACACACACACACACAACACACACACACATGCACACATCACACACACACATGCACACTCATCACACACACACACACACACACACACACACACACACACACACACACACACACACATATACGCATGCACACACATGCATGCACGCACACGCACACAAAATTCTTGATTTCAGTTAAACTTGAAATATGTACCTGTGTAAACATGGCAGTGTCTCAAATTGAGGCCCTCTCTTTTCCTCATGGATAAATTGTAAAATGTTACCAGCTACCAGCCAGCCCTGATGTGGCCCTTTGCGGTCGGCTGGGCTATAAGCAACATTACCTTACCAGCTACCAGCACCAGGTCAGAGGTTCTTCTCTGCAACTGGTAACCCTGTGAACTTGGTGCTGCCTGCCACATGTGGGAATGACATGCACCTTGAAAATCTAACTGGCAAGAGGTGGGCTCTGCCAGGTTTGATTTTGGACCAAGAAACACCACATGAAAGAAGAAAACACAGAGATCATGTCAGATCACTTGCAGACCGGTTAGCAAGACCACGCAATCCATCAACCTCCACCAGGACAGAGGCTGAAAGTGTGCTACTTGGGGGGGGGGATCACAGAATAAATGTGTAAGGAGCATCCTCACATTGGCCATCTGGAATGCAGAAATGGGGTGTAAAGCAGGCTGGGAGATTGAAAGGATTGACTTATGAAAGGGACAGATATTTGTGGCACATTCTCAGCCTCTGTGAAGTTACATGGAAGAACAGCAGAGAAGTACAGACGTGAGAAAGGCATGTGCTGTACTACAGTGGAGAAGAAGACAGACATACATGGAATAGGATTTTGAGGTGACAAGAACATCAAGAGTTGTATTGGGGTGCTACTCTTTTTTCAGCAGGATTACAACCAACTGCCTGGTGAGGGAAACCTTTCAACATCATGACAGTGCAGACACTTGCTCTCACATCAGACTGCGATCATGGCCAGAGTGAAGAATGTTATGTCCAGCTCCAAACCCTCGTCGGGAAGGCTGACAAGAAAGACGCCTTCATCACTCAGGAAGACTGGAGGAATGTCTGTAGCTCCTTTGTAATGAGAGCACTGATGGTGGAGGACTTCACCTGTAGTATTGGCCAGTGATGACCGTGTTCTTGCCAACACTGTTGGTAAGCATCAAGCATCCTGATGATGGACATGGCACACCCAAAACAGCCAGCCCCTGATAGACTGTATCCTTATATGTCAGCTGGTACTGACTGAACTGAACCCATCTCCTGCAGGGGGGGGGGGGGGGGGGGGGAGGAGAGAGTTTGCCAGTGGTGAACATCAGACCATGTGAGCTATTCACTGCCCTGACCTCCCTCCAAGAGTCCTGGACAACCGCTAGTCTGTGTTAACACCATGGGGATGAGGAAGGGCAGGGAGCTGGTAGGGGGAGGCAAGGGGAGAGTAGTCTTCTCAAAGGCCTGGCCCCCAGCACAGTGTTCTTTCATCTCCCGCACCATTCCTTTCAGGACTGCAGCTGTGCGGGTCTGCTTCCTGCAGCTGTCTCTCTCCCCTGTACACCATCTTTCTTGATGGCTCTGCACAGTCTTTGAACTGTAACCACGTTAACGGCCAGGAATGTGTGTGTGTGTGTGTGTGTGTTGTGTGTGTGTGTTAGTGTGTGTGTGTGTGTGTGTTTGAGAGAGAGAGAGTGCGAAAGAGAGAGAGTGCCTGCCCTTGAGTTCATCTTTTTACCATGAAGTGATATTAAATTGACAAACTTTTTAGCCTAAAGGTTTTGAATCGACCAAAAATGTTTTCGTCCCAGACAGCGATTTTTTTTTTTCTGTTTAGTTTTTACTGTTGCTTCTTTGAAGCTTAGAAAATGATGTTAACCAGGAGAAAATGTGATAAGATTTAATCAGAAAAGGACAACAGGCACAGACGCATGGAGGCAAACATACAGAGACATGCAGCAACACGCACACACATGCACACACACACACACACACACACACACACACCCCTCCCCGCACCCAGGGATGTAACATGTCCTTTTTGAAAACACATGCGCACACACGCACGCATGCACACACGCACGCGCGCGCGCACACACACACACACACACACACACACACACACACACACACACACACACACTCGCATGCACGCATGCTCATGCACACACTCGCACGTGCACACACACACACACACACACACACAAACACACACACACACACACACACACACACACACACACACACACACACACACACACACACACACACACACATACACACACACACACACACTCGCACAAATGTAGATGCATATTTTTTAAAACTCTGAAGTATCACTGTGGCAGTACCAACAAGAGCAGTAAAGGCAGTTGCTGTGCCCTGATGTTGGTTTAAGATCACAAGGTCACAAATAATTCAACTGAATCCTGTTGTGTGGGTATGGTGGTTTAATTCAGCATGGAAGTGTTTCTGAAACTGGCTGGAATAGGTGGATGTGTGTGGCCTGCGTGTATGTGTGTATGTCATATATTAGTATGTGACCTGTTGTGTAATTCCGTGCAATTGCATAATTGATCCTTGGAAAGCAGATAACAAGCTTTAGGATGTCGAATCTTGTTTTTTGGACATAATTGATTTCTGGAAGGAATAAGACAACATTTAGGGTTTTGAACCTTGTTTTTTTGACATAATTGATTTCTGGAAGGAATAAGACAACATTTAGGGTGTCGAACCTTGTTCTTTTGCAAGTCTCAACAATGATGTAATGTCCTCCTTTTTTATCTCCCCCCCCCTCCCCCACATCAGCCTCCTTCCCATTTTAAAAGGTGTTATCCTTTCCTCCTCCTTCATCTGCCCCCCTCCCCATGCCTTCCCTTTCCCCTTCCTCCTTCCTGCCTCTCTCCTCCAACTTACAGCATTGTGAAGACAAAAGAACTGGCTTTCAGCTGGCACTGGGCATTGTATGTCAGCTCTGAGTTTCCTCTTGTCTGTTCCCACAGTGAAAACAAGCACTCCCCCTGTCTGAAAAAAAATCCACCTGGAGTAGCTTGCTCACCAGACGTCTGCCAAAACACACACCTTGTCTTTTATCTGGCGGTTCGCTCAGCACTGGAGGAGCCAGCACTGGGGGTGGTACCCTCTGTAGAGCGCTGCCCCCTCCCCCCTCCTCCCATGTCTTCCCTTTCCCCTGTTCGTTACTTCCATAGTTAATACAGGGAATGGTAAGCTAGGGTGTGTTTACGAAGGAATGAATGTAACGACAGAATCTGTTCAAAGTATTCACCTATCACAGCAGGATCGTCTGTGTGTTGGAGTGTGAGTGTGTGTGTGTGTGTGTGTGTGTGTGTGTGTGTGTGTGTGTGTGTGTGTGTGTGGCGCACATGTGTGTGTGTGTGTGTGTGTGTGTGTGTGTGTGTGTGTGTATGCCAGTGTGCTTGTGTGTGCATGTGTGTGTATGGATGTGCGTACATATATGTGTGTGTGTGTGTGAGAGCACGTGCATGTGTGTGCATGCGCGCGCCTGTGCGTGTATGTGTGCGTGCATGTGTGCGTGAGTGTGTTTGTGTGTGGGTGCACATGCATGCATGCATGTGTGTGTGTGTGCACGCACATGTGTGTGCGTGTGTGTGTGCGCATGTGAGAGAGAACTACACATGTGTGCACATGCAAGATCACAAGTTTGAGGCATGCATGCAGGAGTGAACCTGTAGGATGTAGTGTCCATGTCAAAGCGTACATTGACATATATATATATATATATATATATATATATATATATATATATATATATATATATATCTTATCTGCTTGAAGACATACCCAGACACAGAGAATGATGTGCAGGGGTTCAGTTCACATCCATGAACATGCATTGACATACTGCTTGAGGACAAACTGTGTCAGTGAAAGCATCCTCAGAGAAGGGGAGAATGATGGGGGACACAGCATTATGCAGTCACTCGCACTCCCACCTGGAGGGGGGCCACTTTTGCACCTGCTGCTGTTTGATGCAATGCCTTACACATCTCTGTTCTGGTCTGTGTCTCTGCTGCACTGTGTATGCACATTTCCCTCCTCTCACCATTGAGAGTGGATGTGCTGCTTGAAGACTGGTGGTCTGGAGCGAGTTAATGCCATGACTGGGAGAAGAGGAGTGGGTGTTGCAGCTAGTTAGTGCCATGACTGGGAGAAGAGGAGTGGGTGTTTACAGCTAGTTAGTGCCATGACTGGGAGAAGAGGGTGTGTGTTGCAGCTAGTGCCATGACTGGGAGAAGAGGGGTGTGTGTTGCAGCTAGTGCCATGACTGGGAGAAGAGGAGTGTGTGTTGCAGCTAGTTAGTGCCATGACTGGGAGAAGAGGAGTGGGTGTTACAGCTAGTTAGTGCCATGACTGGGAGAAGAGGAGTGTGTGTTACAGCTAGTTAGTGCCATGACTGGGAGAAGAGGAGTGTGTGTTGCAGCTAGTTAGTGCCATGACTGGGAGAAGAGGAGTGTGTGTTGCAGCTAGTTAGTGCCATGACTGGGAGAAGAGGAGTGGGTGTTACAGCTAGTTAGTGCCATGACTGGGAGAAGAGGAGTGGGTGTTACAGCTAGTTAGTGCCATGACCGGGAGAAGAGGAGTGAGTGTTACAGCTAGTTAATGCCATGACCGGGAGAAGAGGAGTGGGTGTTACAGCTAGTTAGTGACATGACCGGGAGAAGAGGAGTGTGTGTTACAGCTAGTTAGTGCCATGACTGGGAGAAGAGGAGTGGGTGTTACAGCTAGTTAGTGCCATGACTGGGAGAAGAGGAGTGGGTGTTACAGCTAGTTAATGCCATGACCGGGAGAAGAGGAGTGGGTGTTACAGCTAGTTAGTGCCATGACTGGGAGAAGAGGAGTGGGTGTTACATCTAGTTAATGCCATGACCAGGAGAAGAGGAGTGGGTGTTTCAGCTAGTTAGTGCCATGACTGGGAGAAGAGAAGTGGGTGTTACAGCTAGTTAGTGACATGACTGGGAGAAAAAGAATGGGTGTTACAGCTAGTTAGTGCCATGACCGGGAGAAGAGGAGTGGGTGTTACATCTAGTTAGTGACATGACTGGGAGAAGAGGAGTGGGTGTTACAGCTAGTTAGTGCCATGACTGGGAGAAGAATGGATGTTACAGCTAGTTAGTGCCATGACTGGGAGAAAAAGAATGGGTGTTACAGCTGGTTACTACCATAACTGAGAGGAGAATGGGTGTTACAGCTAGTTACTACCATAACTTGGAGATTGTTGGGTTTTACAGCTAGTTAGTGTCATAACGGAGAGAAGAAGAATGATTGTTACAGTGTAGCTATAGATGAGAGAAGGGGATTGGGCATTACCAACTTGTTAGTGCTGTGACTGCACAAAGAAGAGGGTTTAAAGCCTGTTAGTGCTAGACCGGCTAGTTAGTGCCAGGACTGGGAGAAGAGGGGTGCCTGTCAGTGCTACACCGGCTAGTTAGTGCCAGGACTGGTAGAAGAGGGGTGCCTGTCAGTGCTACACCGGCTAGTTAGTGCCAGGACTGGTAGATGAGGGGAGCCTGTCAGTGCTACACCGGCTAGTTAGTGCCAGGACTGGGAGAAGAGGGGTGCCTGTCAGTGCTACACCAGCTAGTTAGTGCCAGAGGGAGAGTGGGTAGAAAGTAGTAGGAGGTGGGGTGGGGTTCAGTGCTACACCAGCTAGTTAGTGCCAGGACTGGGAGAAGAGGGGTGGGTGTCAGTGCTACACCAGCTAGTTAGTGCCAGGACTGGGAGAAGAGGGGTGGGTGTCAGTGCTACACCAGCTAGTTAGTGCCAGGACTGGGAGAAGAGGGGTGGGTGTCAGTGCTACACCAGCTAGTTAGTGCCAGGACTGGGAGAAGAGGGTGGTGTCAGTGACGGGCAGAGAAGGGTCCCTGTCAGTGCTACACCAGCTAGTTAGTGCCAGGACTGGGAGAAGAGGGGTGGGTGTCAGTGCTACACCGGCTAGTTAGTGCCAGGACTGGGAGAAGAGGGGTGCCTGTCAGTGCTACACCGGCTAGTTAGTGCCAGGACTGGGAGAAGAGGGGTGCCTGTCAGTGCTACACCGGCTAGTTAGTACCAGGACTGGGAGAAGAGGGGTGCCTGTCAGTGCTACACCGGCTAGTTAGTGCCAGGACTGGGAGAAGAGGGGTGGGTGTCAGTGCTACACCAGCTAGTTAGTGCCAGGACTGGGAGAAGAGGGTGTGGGTGTCAGTGCTACACCGGTTAGTTAGTGCCAGGACTGGGAGAAGAGGGGTGGGTGTACTGTCACCAGCCCTTTGTGTCATGAGTGGAAAAAGAAAACTTTCTAACTTGTTAGTGCTGTACTGGCTACTTCGTGCTTTGACTGGGGGAAGATGTATCTGGTTATTATAATGCACACACCCTCCCCCCCCCCCCCCTTCTGTTTATTGTAATGCACATGCACACACACCCTTCTGATTATCTGATTATTATAATGCACACTCCCGTTCCTTCCCCCCCCCCCCCCCCTTCTTTCTGTCTCTTCATTCAAATGATTATGACCTTTTCTTTCATCCATTCATGGGATTTGAGACCACTGGGCCACTGGTCACAACAGAACAGTGGACAAAGTGGTGAGTGACCTAGTGAAGGTTCTGTTTTGGTGTTGCAGATGCCATCAGTGAGAGCAATCCACGGGTGATTGATGACACACGGGCACGCAAGCTGGCCAACGACTTGAAGCGGTGTTCGTACTACGAGACATGTGCCACCTACGGCCTCAATGTGGAACGTGTCTTTCAGGATGGTCAGTGTCTGGCTCACAGTGTCTGGTGCTCTGTTCTTCTTCTGTTTCACTCACATGTGTAAACAGAGTGAATGTATGTAATCACCATGGTTCAGTTGTGATGTGTATGTGGCCACTTGGGTCATGCTAAGGCTTGTGACTGCCAAGAAGATGACAACCCTCAGATTTTAAATTCACATGTGAACACACACACACACACACACTCACACACACACACACACACACACACACACACACACACACACACACACACACACACACATATGCACACAGACATGCACATACAAGCGCCAGTAAGCAGTAAGTAAAAGCTGTATGAGAACATTGGTAATTTGACATTGTTGCCATGGAAAAACAGGTACTGATCATGGTAAAACCTGAAATAAGTCATCAACTTGTTTATGTGGGGAAAAAAAAAGGTTTGTAAATTAGATTTTACAGCTGTGTGTTGTGAGGAAGGGAGAATTAAAGCAGAGTTGTATTGTGAAAATAAGTCACTGGGAGCAAGCAAACTGTTCCATGCCATCATGAAGAGTTTGCCTGCTGTGCTCATTGTCGGCCCACCTCTCTTTTCATCGTTCTCTCACCACTTACCAAGATACCAGAGAATGAAGGTGGTCTGTCAGATAACAACGTCAACAGCAACAACAACAACATCATTAATAACAACAACAACAACGAACTGAGACCAAACTGTCTGATAGAAATAGTCCTGTGAGGTGAACTTTTCATTCAGAAAGGCACACAGGTGGGCATTGTGTAATTAGACGAGATCAATAATCAGGGTCAGGACATATGAGACTTCAGCTGGTAACAGCAGAGGCTGGGAGCAAAAGAAAAGACGACAAAGAGGGAGAGAAGGGGTGGAGGGAACAGGGAAGGGAGACAGTGGAAAAGTGGAATGAGAGGAGAAGGGTGAGTTGGAGGGAGAGGAGAGAAAAGAGGGGGGGGGGGGGGGGGGCACATAGGGCGCTAAAGAAATAACATCCAAGCACATAATCTCAGAAGTAAGAACTTGCTATGTCATCTGCTTCTTCTAGCATTGATTGTCATGCACACTTTCTGTGCTTGTTATCCTATGTTGAAAGAATTTTATCTGCAAATCCCTTTCCTTCCCCGTCCAGTCTGTATCTTCTGTAACTTGTCACCCCATGTGAGTCCAATAGGCGAATACATTCTCTGATGTATGCTACTCATGATGCAAACTGTCATATGCTTCCTAATGTGTGTTTAGTTGATGCACAGACACTGTATACATGTGATGTGTGCTTGTGTGTGTCTTGTTTTTAGTTTTATGTTTTTTCACTTGGCGTGATATTAGTTTCAAAAAAGAAGAAAAGGAGAAAAAGAAGGGGAAAAAAGAAGGTGTGTTTGTGTGTGTATATGTCCGTGTGTCAGTGTGTGTGTTGCAGTGAAGTGGTTTCAAAGGAAAGAGGGAGAAGTCAGATTAAATATAAATGACCTTGTATATGTTCGCATACATCTACAGGTATGAGTTGGTGTTATTGCTTCTTTCATATGTGTGTTTACGACTAATGTGGATCGTAATTTCATTTGGTTTTGAGTCAAGTTACAACTTAAACAACATTACATACCCAGGGAACAGAGAACCAATGTCAAATTTATCTAGAGGTGATTATGTATGGAATGTTTTCATGTTGGTGACTCAAAAATGTTTGCAAAGTGTATGCAGAGAGAGTTGGAATGATGTGTGTGGGGTGTGTGTGTGTGTGTGTGTGTGTGTGTGTGTGTGTGTAGAGAGAGAGAGAGAGAGGAGGGGAGGGGTCACTTACCTATATGCCACATGGGTACATATGTGCTGGTGAGCACTCACACTCATGATAAGTGTTCATTCATTGTGCAAACACATATGCAAATGTTCATGCACTCAAATGCGTGCACACGCATGCAGACGCACATGCACACGCACACACCTTTTCTTAGAACAAAGAAAAAGAAAAGAGACAGCTCTGACAGACAGGAGTGAGAACTGTTGTCTGTGTGTTTCCCCTTTCAGCGTGTTCCCGCATCGTTCAGATGCGTTACCCCAACGCCCCCTCCCTGCCGTCGGCTGTACCCTCCACGCCCAACCACTCGCAGCGCTCCTTCTACGCCTCCCAGACCTCCAGCAAGGCCCTGGACAGCCACAGCAACAGCAGCCAGTCCACCTCCAGCTCTGGCACCCTGACTGCTGGACATGGACCTGGGGTAGGGGGCAGCACACCTGTCTGTCTGGCCTGGTTCCGTGTCCTTGAGAGGGTGTTTGGTGGGAGTTTGGAATGAACTGATCTCTGTGTCTTCACTGTTGGATGCTGAACTATCAGAAGTCTTGGGGCATAATGTGTCTTGGACTGAACAGCTCTGTTTTCCAACCATGAAGCATTATGAGCAATATGTGTCTTTCCCTGCCTGTATGGTTGTAAATTGAGAGTGGGGAAGTATTGGGGGTGGGGGGTCTGTTTCCTGCATGAATAAGGATTGTTGGATTGTTAGTCCTTAGCCATATGAACAGTCACTGTCCCAGACTTGACGGTCAGTTTGGAGAGGTGCCTCTTGTTGTGTTTGTTGGAGTTTCTGTCTGCAGTGGGCAGCTCCTACAGTGGATGATGAGGTGTAGGACAACAGAAAGTGCAGAATAGTTTCTTGTTTAGCTACTGATTTTATGACTTAACATGTTTCCGTTTGTGTGCAGCTGCTTGTGTATGAGTGTCTCTGTGGGTGGGCACGTGTGTTTTTGTACACATTGGCCTTTGTCTGTGTGTATGCCCACTGACCTAGCTATGTGTGTGCCCACTGGCCTAGCTATGTGTGTGCCCACTGACCTACCAGTGTGTACCCACTGACCTAGCTATGCATGCCTGCTGACCCAGTTATGCGTGCCCACTGACCTAGCCATGTGTGTGCCCACTGACCTACCTGTGTGTGCCCACTGACCTAGCTATGTGTGTGCCCCCAGGACCTACCTGTGTGTGCCCACTGACCTAGCTATGTGTGTGCCCACTGACCTAGCTGTGTGTGCACACTGACCTGCTGTGTGTGCACACTGACCTAGCTGTGTGTGCACACTGACTAAGCTATGTGTGCCCATTGACCTAGCTGTGTGTGCCCATTGACCTAGCTGTGTGTGCCCACTGACCTAGCTGTATGTGCCCACTGACCTAGCTGTGTGTGCCCACTGACCTACCTGTGTGTGCTCACTGATCTAGCAGTGTGTGCCCACAGACCTAGCTGTGTATGCCCACTGACCTAGCTGTGTATGCCCACTGACCTAGCAATGTGTGCACACTGACCTAGCTGTGTGTGCCCACTGACCTAGCTGTGCGCCCACTGACCTAGCTGTGTATGCCCACTGGCCTAGCCGAATGTGTCCACTGACCTAGCTGTGTGCACTGACCTAGTGCCCGCTGACCTAGCTGTGTGTGCCTCCTGACCTACCATGTTTGCCCACTGATCTACTGTGTTTGCACACTGACCTAGCTGTGTGTGCTCACTGACCTACTGTGTTCGCCCATTGACCTATTGTGTTAGCACACTGACCTAGCTATGTGTGCCCACTGACCTACTGTGTTTGCCCATTGACCTACTGTGTTTGCACACTGACCTAGCTATGTGTGCCCACTGCCCTGTCTATGTGTGCCCACTGCCCTGTGTGTGTTCACTGACCTAGCTGTGTGTGCCCACTGACCTACTGTGTGTGCACACTGACCAAGCTATATGTGCCTACTGACCTAGCTATGTGTGTGCTCACTGACCTAGCTGTGTGTGCCCACTGACCTTGCTGTGTGCCCACTGATCTACTGTGTGCCCACTGACCTAGCTGTGTGTTCCCACTGACCTAGCTGTGTGTGCCCACTGACCCAATCAATTGTGTGCCCACTGACCTAGCTGTGTGCCCACTGACCTAGCTGTGTGTGCCCACTGACCTAGCAGTGTGTGCCCACTGACCTAGCTGTGTGTGCCCACTGACCTAGCTGAGTGCCCACTGACCCAATTGTGTGTCCACTGACCCAATTTTGTGCCCACTGACCTAGCTGTGTGTGTGTCCACTGACCTAGCTGTGTGTGCCCACTGACCTAACTGTGCCCACTGACCTAACTGTGTGCCAACTGACCTAACTGTGTGTCCACTGACCTAGCTGTGTGCCCACTGACCTGTGTGCCCACTGACCTAGCTGTGTGTCCACTGACCTAGCTGTGTGCCCACTGACCTAACTGTGCCCACTGACCTAGCTGTGTGCCCACTGACCTGGCAGTGTGTGCCCACTGAGTTCCCTGTGGTCAGTGTAGCGGCCTAACCCCCTGCACTGTGGCTGCTGCAGGGCCACAAGGGGGACAAGGAGGGCAGCGTGACCAAGGAGGGCAGCGGGGGCAGCACCAGCAGCAAGACGGAGCGCAAGAAGGACAAGCACCTCCACCACCATATGCAGCCCCCGCCCCCCATCCAGCCGCAGCCCCCACCACCCCCACAGAATCCCCCTCCCACCATCTCCCACCTGCAGCAGCAGCCACAGCCGCCCCCGCCAGAACCTGAGGCCCAGGTGAGTGAAGTGTGGATGTTGTGGCTGTGGTCAGGGGTCCATGGCTGTTGACTTGGCTATTGACATAGCTGTGGTTAAACTGCGGCACTGTGCAACCTGTTTTTGGAGGAACATGGAGATGTAGATGGCTTTTGACATGAATATCGTTAGATGGAAGGCCTTAACTTTTCTGATGCAGATGCTGGACAGGAGGTCTTGGTCTTTCTGATAAAAACAGTTGGGTAGAAGGCCTTTGTCTTTTTGATGAAAATTGCTGGATAGAAGGTCTTGACTTTTCTGCAGGATAGGAGTCCTTGATCTTTCTGATGAAAATCATGGGATTGAGGGCCTTGATCTTTCTAATGAAAATTGCATGATAGGGAGTTTTGATGTTCTTGATGAAGATCTTTGGATAGAAGACTTGATCACACAAAAAATTTATAGTTATGTAGAAGGCATTGATGTTTCAGATGGAAACCACGGTAGAGGTCTGGATCTTTCTGATGAATGGTTGGGCAGAGGACCTAGATCTTTCCAGTGAAAATGGACAGTAGATGGCCCTGATGGTTCACTGAACCTGTTTCTCTGTCTTTCCTGCCGCTGCTCTTGCAGTGGCTCCAGTCCACATCAGTCATCCCAGCAGCCCATCCACAACCACACTGAGGATCATTCCATCCCTGTCACAGCTAGCAGAATTATGAAGACTGGGTTCAAGGGAGGCAATGGCCAGGGGAGATAAGGCCTTGATGAGATGCCCCTTTCACAGAGTTCAGTGATGCCACATGCGATCCAACATCCATAAGAAACTCCACCAGCTCAGTCTACTGTTTTATCAGTCACTGCACATGCATCCTAACCTTATGTGCACTGACATGCTGTGGTCCATTTTCTTTAAAAAATATAGCATAGCCTGCCTGTGAATTCTGGGCTGTAAAAAGTCGGAAACCTCCACCGTCTCCCCCTGTTTAAGATCCATGAAAAAAAAAAAGACTGATTTCTTTGAAGTATGGTTGATACGAATTTGAATGCTGATTTTCATACAAGTATAATTGATATGAGTTTGAAATCTGTTTTTCTTGTGAAAGGAGAATTCCAGCTCCACAACAGTTTCATTTGTAGGTAGATAGGTATAGTGTGTGACAGTGACTTCAGTGAAAAAATATAGACTGGGATGCACTGGGGAGAAAAAAGTCATCAGAGAAGAAGTTGTTTTTTTTTTTATTATTGCATGATCAGTCCAAGGCAGCCTCTGAGGATTCCAAGGCAGTCTTTAGTGTGAGAAAGTATTAAAGAGGACGAGGAGGGGGAAAAAGCTGAGGTCATTTTGTGTTTGAAGTGAAATTCCCTGAAGGTAGGCTGCACAGTGCTGGCAGGTGTGTGAAATGCAGGGGTCAGTGGTGTGGAGGGGACCTGCATCACTGGGGATCCTATGACAGGCGGAAGTCTTCGGGATGTGTTCTGAAACTTGACCCTTTGCCATGTTCTCTGCAGGACAGGAAGTTCTGACAGTTGCTGGTGATCTGACACAGATGCTGTTTGAGGAGCTTCGCCCAGCACTGGGGGAAGAGGGAAGGGAGTGGGGGGGGGGGGGGGGGGGGTTACAGGTGCAGAGCAGCATTTGCCCTTCAGGAACTGAATAACTGGTTGTGACATTTTCTTCCAGATGAGTCCTTGTTCACTGAAGATACACGGTGGATGTGGGCAGTGCTTTGTATTGCAGATCTGACTGATGTAATGACAGAGTGGCTTACTGTCCATCGCTGTGTGGAGACAGTGACCTCTTTTTGTTCCAGCCCATCCTGTAAGGAAAATAGGGTAGTGAGAAGATAGATAAGTCCTTTGGAGATCTAGGGGTCTGTGGAAATTTAAGTTGTATGCAGATTTGGACATGCACTCGCATGTACACACACACGCGCGCGCGCTCGCAAGCACGCAGGCACACACGCACACACACAGACAGACAGAGAAACTGGAACAACCAGTATGATTTTGCATGATGTCCAGTACCTGTATCAGTGACGTGCATTGCAGTTGAAAGCATGTTTATCGTCCGGCCGTAAGTAAAGGTCTGTTACAGTTGGCAGATAAGTGGGATCTGTTGAAACAACAGAAGTAAAACCCACTGTGAAAGCAGAATAAGAACAAGACAGGGTGCGCTACCTTCTGTCCCAAGGGTCTTTGTCATACATCTAACAACACAAGAACAAGACAGTGCACTACCTTCTGTCGCAAGGGTCTTTGTCATACATCTAACAACACAAGAACAGGACAGGGTGCACTACCTTCTGTCCCAAGGGTCTTTGTCATACATCTAACAACACAAGAGCAAGCAAGGGGAAGCAAAGAGACAGTGCAGCTTCTTTGAGCAGGTGCTGAATACGGTTGTGTCTGGTGTTTACCATGGATTTTAGTTCCATGGTTTAGACATTTCTCTGTACCCACCTTCAGTCCATGTTTGCATTGAAGGGGGTTCTGGTGATACGACGGATGACGTGCAGGGGTTGTGGAGGCCTGGTGGACTGTCCTGCTGTCTAACTGCCTGTTCTGCATTGCCCTGTCTGTCTGCTCTTCTGGGTCTGTCCTGGTGGACCTGGGTTCAGACCTTGCATGCTGATGTAGCCTGGCATTACTGAAGTGCCTTGATTTGCAGCAATATATGGAGTTCTGTTGTCAAACCCATGAACAGATTGAACAGTCTTTGGCTGGATGAATACAAAGAAGAGGACAGTTATTAAGAAGAACAGGCACATACACATCACACAGTTTCCATCTTCAGCACCGGATACTGCATGAAGGCACATGCATGTGTGCACAACTACACACACACACACACACACACACACACACCTACTTGCTGTATAATTTTGTTTAGTGTTCATCCAAAGAAGTGCAAAACTCCCCATATTCGTTAAAAGCAACAGCCCATTGAAAAGCAACAGCCCACTGTAAAGAAGATCACTGCATTGAACTCCCCGCCCCCTGCATGGAATCTGTTGTATTTTAATCAATGTACACACATGTACAACATACACATGTGCGTGCTCATACACACACACACACACACACACACACACACACACACTCGCATTCATACACACACACACACACTTTCACACACCTTTGTGAATGGAGTTTATGTTGAACTGATTCTTAATATTACAGACCTGTTTCCCCATACGATTTTCCCCATATCTGATACATGTGTGGCGAAAGTAGAATAAATGCTACGAACTGGGAAAAAAAAGATTTAAACAAAAATCTAGACACCAAAGTTCAAGAGCGGTTATTGCTCTTGCGGTGTGTAACCATGGTGTTCTCTTGGTGTGGTTTGACCAAAGAGTGACAACTCCTGCTAACTCTCGCATGCAAAACTGCATTTGCTGTGTCTGAATCTTTGACATCATACAAATAGGTTGGAACAATACCAGGTCCTGAAATTTCAGAAAAAAAACAGGCAAGAGAGCGAAAATTTGTGCCAAAAGACTGCTGATGAGTCGGGTTTGAAAGTAATTTGTATTGGGAGAAACTGTTTCTCTTGTAATTACTGGTCGGAAGATGAGCAGGTATCCCTCTACTGTGATGGAAGGTGAAAGCAAATCTCCCACTGTCAGTTTTTACCGAAATTTGGAAGCCCCCTCCTCCTCCTCCCCCCACTCCCTTCTTATTTCAAGATGTGTGTACACACTTTGTGAACAATACACACATTGTACCTGAGAAATCCACCACCAGCAGTTTGAGGGTAAACAGGTCTGATATGATCTCCACACATGCACATACAGCTGGAGATGCCTGTGCATGATGGTGTTGTGTTGTATTTGATTTAATATGATGATATGTAGTTGTGCTATGTGTTGTTTGATTGATTGATCATGCTGTATTTGTATCATGTGTGAAGCAGGACTACTTCATGTCCTTACCTTAGTGTTGAGTAAATGCAGATGTACGCTGCTTTGTGTGCATAACTTCTATGTCATCCTCAATAACAATACCCCCACCCCTACCCAACCTTTTGTTTTCCACCCCTTCCCCCCCCCCCCAACCCTCCCCTTCTTCTTTCAGAAGTTGATGCTGACATGTAGCACTGATGTGCATCCTAACTGGCCATGTGCCCTGTGTGTTCCCTGATGTGTTGGGGATGTTGTGATGGATAGATGGAAGATGATTGGTGTACAGCATGGGTCATGAAGAGACCGTTGGTCTGCACAGTCTGACCTCAGCGACCTCATCTGTCGTCCTCTCCACATTGACCTTGACTGTGGCTGTGTGATGACCAAGGGCTGTAGCAAAGCCCAGTACACAGGGCCCCCACCCCTACACAAGCCGGCTAATTTGAGAGAAGCCTAAAGATGAGAAACCACAGGGAAAAAAGTTTTAAGTGAAAATGTTCGGGGGGAGGGGGGAGGGGGGGGGGAGTGACAGATTAATCAGCAAGGCGCTGCTCACCTTTTCAGTATGTAAGCAGACAACACTGATGTCAGGAGATCTGGTTTAGACTTCATTGTGAGAGAGAACAGTGACAGCCGTGAGTCTGTTGATGGAGGGGAACAGTCCGGTGAGCCAGACAACAGAGCAGTCGGTGCTGAAAGTTGTGGGTCTGGGAGGGAGGACAGTGTTCCAGGAAGTGTATGCCACGTGCATTCCCTAGTCTGACCTGTCTTGTGACACTGACACTTTAACACATGCTTCTCTAATGAGTTTCTTTTCAACACTTGGCCAAATTTTGTTTTTACCACTTTATACATAAACTGTTTTTTCCTGATTATTTTTTTTAACTTGACCATCTTTCGTCGTTCATGCTAGCAAATGGTGTGAAGGGATAGGATGAGTTCCTTTGCCTTGGTGTGAACCTGGGTCTGTAGAGCCCGTGCTGCTGAGGAGTTGATGATGTCAGACTGTGCAGCCGACGGTGGTGTTGGTGATGTCGTAACAGTGTAGCCGTAGCTGGTGCAGCCCCTGTTGTGTATGTGTAATGTTGACGTGGCTAAACCCTGAGGCGTCCAGTCGCCCTGGCTGTTGTGGTGGTGTGTGATGTGCTGATGGCCAGTGCATGTTGTGCCCTGTATGCAGGACCTCCTCACTGAGTTTAGAGAGGTCATGGCCTCCACCCCCCTGATGGCCCGCAAAAACAAAAAAGCGGCCTCCGTGCACAAGTCCAACTCCTTCAGTGTAAGTCGCCTCTTGTCTCCTCCGCCTTCACTCTCCTCCTGGGCTTCACTCCCCTTTTCCTCTTCTTTTCTCAAAGATTGATTTGTACAGCGTTTGTTATAAAACCCTTTTTTTTTGTCTCCTGTCCTTTGACCTGTTCTTGACCTTTCCTATGGGTGTTATTATCCTCTTGCTTTTTTTCCCCACCCTCCTTTCCTATTAAGGGTGAGCGGTCTGAGGTTGGTCACTAACTGGATGGGCAGTCATTGGCTGTCTGTACACTTCCTTACACATTGTTTACTGTACAACCTTTCATTTCTTTCTTTCCTTTTTAATCAGGGGCAACGTAAGTGTGTAAGTGTAAACATGATGTATGTTAGTTCCTGAGGTGGAGAAGTGTATGGTCATTTTTTACAGATAGTATCAGAAAAGTTATTCTAGAAGAGAATTGAATTTTGTTATACTTTTGTGCCTCAATGTAATCAGATGAGATAGTGGAAATATCTGTGAACATATAAAGAATGTTTCTTCAGCAATACACAGTTTAAACCCAAAAAAATGTTTCTTTAGCAATACACAGTGTAAACAAAAAAAACCATAAATACTAGATTCTGCCATCCTTTATGTCATAATGTAATCATTGTGAGAAAGGAATATTTCTTCATCAGTGTTCAGTAAATGAAAGACAATGAAATTCTGCAGTCATGTGTCTTTCATGTCATCAGTTGAGAAAGGGGAGAGACATATTAGCATGAATGGAATGTTTCTTAGCAGTGTTAGATACATGAAGAAAAAAGACGACTTGTGCTTGGCTAGCTGTCTGTGTCCTCCCTCTCCTCCACCGCTTCAGCTACCCATTGATGACTGACTTCTGTGAGGGAGAGAGAGAGATTTAGAACGTTCCAGCCCATACTTTGCGGTGGTGGTGTGGCGGGGCAGGGGTGGAGGGGAGTGTGCCAGTGTCTGTGTCCGTCCTAACAAAGTAACATCAGAGCCATGCTTCAGTTGGGCGGCAGCTACACCTGAGACCCACATTGAGGCACCATCTGCTGTCAGTCTGTCTTTGCAGTCTGTGGCTTTTCCCTGATTAACAGCTGGTGTGCAAAGCTGTCAAAGGTTTTTTTTCCTCCCCTTTTTTTTAATTTTCATCAAGATTGGCCCTCTAGCCAGTTAGCCTGTGTTGAAGATTGGCCCTATAGCCTGTTAGCCTGTCTTGAAGATTGGCCCTATAGCCTGTTAGCCAGTCTTGAAGATTGGCCCTATAGCCTGTTAGCCAGTGTTCCATTGACCAAAAGAAGCATTACCTGATTGAAGGACTGGCATGCATCTCTCTCTCTCTCTCTCTCTCTCTCTCTCTCCGTTATAAGCTCACAGAAATAGAGGGGGCCCTTGAAACATGTTACGAAAGTCAGTCTGTATAGTGTGATATATGTGAAGGGGGTAGAGAGATGGAGAGGACCCTAGAAAGATAAAGGGGACCCTTGTAACATGTCATGACAATTCAGGCTGTGTAGAGAGGGGTGTATACAGGGGTAGAAAGACAGAGGGAACACAGGAAACGTGTCTTGACAATTCAGGCTGTGTAGAGAGGGGTGTATACAGGGGTAGAAAGACAGAGGGAACACAGGAAACGTGTCATGACAATTCAGGCTGTGTAGAGAGGGGTGTGTACAGGGGTAGAAAGATAGAGGGAACACCTGAAACGTGTCATGACAATTCAGGCTGTGTAGGCTGGTGGACTGACCACCAGAGGTGAAAATACTCAGAACTGATCAGGATATGATTGAGGAAACAATAATCGTAAGTCACATTGACACCACCAACTACAAGGAGCATTAGTCATGTTGCATGTAATAAAAGCAGTTTTCAACAATCTCTAGAAATCATTTTCAGCAGAAAAACAACAGTTTAAAGCGGAGGGGGGAGGGCTCATTAAGCAAAGAATTCAATTGATGAAGTTGATGCCAGAAATTCAGCAAAGTTCACAAAAGTCATTGTAGACTGTGAATAACTCGGTCACTTGTCTGAGTAAGCATTGTGAGAGAAAAGATCCACTGCAGAATTGTGGATGGATGTGAGGAGAGAATCATTGTACAGATGGTTCATAAAGGGAGATTCCACGGCAGTAACTTTTTAAAAAATATAATTTCACTTTGCTATACATCAGGACTAAAAATTCACGCAGGGGAAAGGTATGGACTAACTTGTGTGCCAGTGATGAATTGCAGCCAGCTAATCTGGGCAGACTGTTTCATTAACAGGGCTGGGGTGACTGCAGCTTTGTGCTGGCTTCCTCGGCCATTTGTTCAGTACTGGGGTCACCTGAATAGGACAGTTTGCCGTACACGGGGCACAGTCTGTAGAGCATTTTGTTAATTTCATTTTATGTTGACTTTGCCTTTGGTCACTTGCGTGTTGGGGCTTTGAAAAATCTTACTTTTTTTCCGCACTGTATTATGCTTACCCAACAGGATTTGGACAAATTTTTTCTCTTTTTCTGTTAAGCTTGTAGTGAAAGAACTTAATTCATTAACCTTTTGCATAAACCTCAGTGGAATAAGACAAATTATATCTTCCTCGGTGCAGCATACATGTCCCATTTCCCACGCTGTAGCCTACTGCCAATATGACAGACCACTACTTCAGCACAGCATACATGTCCCATTTCCCACTCTGTAGCCCACTGCCAACATGTCAGACAGATTACCTGAGCACAGCATACATGTCCCATTTCCCACCCTGCAGCCTACTGCTAACATGTCAGACCCCTACCTCAGCACAGCATACATGTCCCATTTCCCACCCTGTAGCCTACTGCCAACATGACAGACCACTGCCTCAGCACAGCATACATGTCCCATTTCCCACCCTGTAGCCCACTGCCAACATGTCAGACAGACTACCTCAGCACAGCATACATGTCCCATTTCCCACCCTGTAGCCCACTGCCAACATGTCTGACAGACTACCTCAGCACAGCATACATGTCCCATTTCCCATCCTGTAGCCCACTGCCAACATGTCAGACAGACTACCTCAGCACAGCATACATGTCCCATTTCCCATCCTGTAGCCCACTGCCAACATGTCAGACAGACTACCTCAGCACAGCATACATTTTCCTTTCCCATTCTGTAGCTTTCTGCCAGCTTAATGCTAGACTGCTGCAATGCATTGTTCCATTACACACACATTTACTGGTATGCCAGTGAGGCACATACTTAAGAACATGATGGCAGTAAGAACAGTACAGCGTTTGTTATCAAAACAAAGAGGTACTCACAAACACAGTCTGAGGGAGAGAGTATGAAAGACATTGCAATAAAGCTGAATGTTCATGAAAGTTTAAGAATGAAATACATAAGTGATCAGTCAGTAGGCCAGTGCTGATTTCACCCATTAAGATACACAAATGTTCTAACAAGAATGTAGTCTTCATGTATGCATTTATGAAATTGTGGTGTGTGTGTGTGTGTGTGTGTGTGTGGTGTTGTGTGTGTGTGAGGAGAGAGAGAGAGAGAGAGAGAGAGAGAGAGAGATTCAAGAAATTGATCATATTTTGCATTGAATATGGGCAGGATACAAATTTTGCTTTAGTTTTACAATGTGATAATATTTGTATAATTGATAATTTGTGTCATCTTCCCAAACCCATAGTTGCATTATTACATGCACACATTAAATGTACCAGTCCATTGGCGAAAGTTATGCTTGCACATCAGTTTTGAAGTGTTCCTCTTATCTCCATGCCAGTCTCTCTGTCTCTGTCTCTGTCTTTCTTTCTTTCTCTCTCTCTCTCTCACTCTCTCTCTCTCTCTCTCTCTCTCAAAAAAAAAAAATCTGGTTGTTACGGACAAGAGTAGTGTAGAACAGTCTGGTTAATTGTGGTGCAGTGATTGCTGTTAGAAGGGTAAGGAAAAAAAAAGAATGAGGAAAAAGAATTGCAAAGTGCGATAATTGTATAGAACTGGAGTTAGAAGGAATGAAAGTGTTGGGGTTGACCCATTTGAGTAGTATTCTGAGTTTAGCTTGTTGTCTGCTTTTTCAGGCTTACGGCTTAGCTTGAGCCTGATTTTCTCTCCAGTCTTGTACAAATTCATATTTTGTTGTGTTGTTTTAGCATTTTATTCAGACCCTGCAGTTGAATCCATTTCGATATTGTGTACCCTGCTTTGTTCGCTTTAGTTGTCTCTCTCTCTCTCTCTCTTTTTTTTTAAAAAATATTTTGCACACCATAGCATTGTCCTTAAAGATGCCTCTGGCATCGTGTTTGACCTTTGACCTGTGGATTTTTGCATGCTTGTACCCATTATGTCCTTCAGGGAGCTACGGAGCTGCGATACCAGGTTCAAGGCCAATCGGCCAATACGCAGGCTTGGAAAAATAACAAGTTTTTCAAGCCTAGTTTTCTAAGTGTAAGTTGCTTGCCTAGTTCCAGCACTACTACCCCAGAGGGCGCCACCAGTTTGGCACTGTGCTTTGGAAGTGTGTGTGTGTGTGTGTGTGTGTGTGTGTGTATGTGTGTGTGTGTGTGTGTGTGTGTGTTGGCATTTGATGGCATATTCATCACTGTATTCAACATGTGTATCCCCAATTGTTGTACATGTACGTTGTGCATTTGTATTCATGTGCAGTGTATTCAGATATATTGACCCCTGTAAAACCACAAACCATTATACCATAAACCTTACCATCAGTACATATATCAATCTTTACTAATTGCAGATATTCAGGAGGGAAATTGGTGGTTGGGATTGTCTCTGTCCGATTAGTTTCACTCTTTGTACTTTCCTTTCTAACCTTAATTATCTAGTCATCCTTTAAAGGCTAGTTTCATGTGACCATAACGCCAGTGAAAGGGAAATACCAGCGCTGTGTGTATGAGGGCGAGAGTCGTGATGTGTGGAGGAGCATGTATTATCACACTTAACTGACAGTGCTGGAGAGAATGGAGGAGAGACGTTCAGTGTGTGTCCTTGTTCCCCTTGTAGAACTTCAGAGACCGGCCCCTGGACAGTGAGGACGGGGTTCCCACCACTCCCGTTCTGACACGAATGACCTCCGGCCGGTCCAGTTGGACCCTCGTAAGTGCTGCCCTCTGTACAACCCCAACTGCTCCCCAGACGTGTCTGAGCTCTGCTGACTGGGTCTGTCCTCCTCCTCCTCTGTCTCAGCATGCTCCTAGTGTGGAGAAAGCCGCCTGTGGATGGCTTGTGTCTGGTCCTGACGATGGTTGTCACGGCATGCTGCAGGGAAAGGGAATGTACTCCGTCATGGCTGTTTGCTGTGCTAGCAGCCATTGGCTGCATTCCCCCGATGCCCACCCCTGACACTCAGGCTGGAAGGAACAGTTGGTTGAAAGGTGGTGGTCATTGGGTTGTCAGAGCAGATCATGGTCTACTGTGCTGTGCTTAGACAGAGTGAGGCCGGATTGCATGATCTGCCCTTTGTCTCATTGGGATCTGCTCAGTTGCCTTTAGCTTTTCCGTTTCAGCTGAAAGTGACAGATCTGTCTCTCTGCTTTGAATGGCTTTTCCAGTGTCGGCTGAAAATGACAGATCTCTATTTCTGTACTTTGAATGGCTTTTCCGGTTTCAGCTGAAAATGACAGATCTCTATTTCTCTGTTTTGAATGGCTTTTCCGATTTCAGCAGAAAGCGACAGACCTCTATTTCTCTTCTTTGAATGGCTTTTCCGATTTCAGCAGAAAATGACAGATCTCTATTTCTCTGCTTTGAATGGCTTTTTCGATTTCGGTGAAAAATGACAGATCTCTATTTCTCTGCTTTGAATGGCTTTTTCGATTTCGGTGAAAAATGACAGATCTGTATATCTGCTTTGAATGGCTTCTCCAGTGTCAGTGGAAAATGACAGATCTCTGTTTCTCTGCTTTGAATGGCTTTTTCGATTTCGGTGGAAAATGATACATCTCTATTTCTGTGCTTTGAATGGCTTTTCCAGTGTCAGTGGAAAATGATAGATCTCTATTTCTCTGCTTTGAATGGCTTTTTCGATTTCGGTGGAAAATGACAGATCTCTATTTCTCTGCTTTGAATGGCTTTTCCAGTGTTAGTGGAAAATGATAAATCTCTGTTTCTCTGCTTTGAATGGTTTTCCAGTTTCAGTGGAAAATGACAGATCTCTATTTCTCTGTTTTGAATGGCTTTTTCGGTTTCAGCGGAAAATGACAGCTCTCTATTTTTGTGCTTTGAATAGCTTTTCCAGTTTCAGCTGAAAATAACAGATCTTTATCTGCTGTGAATGCTTCAGCTGAAAATGACAGATCTTTATTTCTCTGCTTTGAATGGCTTTTCTAGTTTCAAGTGAAAATGAAAGGTCTTTGTTTCTCTGCTATGAATGATGAGCCTTTCATTAAGTCTAGTGAAAGACGGACCTTTTATTCTATGCATCGAAGGCTGACCTCTGTTGCTTGAGAATGCCTCTCATATTTGCTCACTTGCTTCTTTTATTGTTCTGTCACGACCAGTGAGGATGCATCATACATGTTTACTGGCTCTACTGTTGTTCTTTGTGAACAGTGAGAATGCTTTATGCTTGTTCATTAGCTCTGCTGTCATTTCTTTATGAGCAATGAGAATGCATCATACATGTTCACTGGCTCTGCTGTCATTTCTTTACGAGTAATGAGAATACATCATACATGTTCATTGGCTCTGCTGTCATTTCTTTATGAGTGATGAGAATGATTCATACTTGTCCATTGGTTCATTTGTCATTCTTTTCAGCAGTGAGAATGTATTATACTTGTTCTTTAGCTCTACTGTAATTTCATTATGAGCATCAAGATACTTGTTCACTCTACTGTAATTTCATTATGAGCAGGAAAATACTTGTTCACGAGCTCTTCTGTCATTTCTGTGTGAGCAGGGAGAATGCCCCTTCCTTGTTCACTAGCTTACTGTCTGTATTCCATGAGCAGGAAGAATGCTTCTTACTTGTTCACTAGCTGTACAGTGATTCTTTTCTGACCCTGAAAGGCTGATATGTTATGTTCACGAGTGTGTGGACTTAAGGTACATGTGAGTTTAGGCAGCTCTGTGGACTAACGCATGGTGCAGGTGGATGTACGTGTGCGGCTGTGTGTGCGTGTGCGCGCGCGTGTGTGTGTGTGTGTTTGCTTGCATGCATGTACTTGTGTGCAGATTCATGTGTAATGTATGTGTATGTGAGGTGTGTGGTAGGGTGTAATGTATATTGCAAATGTGTTAGCCTATGCATCATGTGTATCTGTGTCTGTGTCTTTGTGTCTGTGTCTGTGTTTGGTCAAGTGCGTGCAAGCTCATGTCTGTGTCTGTGTGTGGTCACATGCGTGCAAGCTCTTGTCTGTGTCTGTGTGTGGTCACATGTGTGCAAGCTGTGAGTGGTATTTTTCATCTTTAGAACTTTTTCTGTCCCCATTTTTCTTTTCTTCTTTTTTTTTTCAAATGCACTAGAATTGTTTGTCATACTGAGCTGTGCAATGGTAAAGTGAGAGATCAGTGTGCAGTGTGTGGTGTAGGATTGTGTGTCTTTCCTGGCCTGACTAACCTCCAGTGTCTCACACAAGGTCCTGCAGTGGTCAGGGTGGGATGACTCCCACTGCTCACTGTCCCTGTAGAGTTAGTGCCCTTACTCTGCATGCCCTCAGTGCCGTGCTTCACCTAGCTTGTAGACACATGGACTGGAACTTCACCAGTGGCTCTGTATCACTCAGCGCATTCAGTGGTGTTTGTTCTTCATAGCGGTGACTGGATGTCATAGTGGTCCAGTGGGTGACTGTACTTAGTGTAGTTAAATGTGAATGTAGTTGCTGTTATTGTTCAGTCAGGGTAGTTAGTATTGTATCACTTCAGTTGTTGAATTTGCTTCCCGTATTTCTCTATTTTAATATATCAGTGAGTGTATTTTGGGATGGTTATATCAGTTTTTGTTTTTAGTTATGGTATTTAATTAGGGTACATGGCATTGTTACACCATTTTATTTATCTAGTGTGGTTGTTGTCTCAGCTGGTGCATTCAGTGTGTCATGTCAGTGATGTCATGTTTTTGTCCCTATCAGTGACAGCATAGAGAATGGTTGTCACTTGAAATTGTAGGGAGTATTGTCACATCACTTGGGTTTGTTGATTTTGTCTTGGGTGGTGCCAGTTCAGGTCGTAACTGCTTCAGAGATTAGAAATGAGGGTCAGACCTTGAGAGTGTACAGGATGGAATGAGGGGGAAGGGGGGATTCAATGACACATTTGAGTCTTGAGTATTGGTGAATATTTTAGCAAGATCATGACAATGACTCCCCCATGCCACATGTTTGAAGATCTTTGGAGGTATCTTTGTGTTGAATTCTGAACTTTTGTATCATCCAGTGTGTTTCTGAAAAAAAAGAAAAAAAGGAAGAAAAAGCAGCAGAAGCAACCACCACCCCACTTCTGCAGAGTTGTGTTTGATGGTTTGTCTGAATGGTCATACTGCATTGACCGTATGATAGCACTGCTGTGTTCCTCCAAGTTGATGTGACTTGATACAGGCTGAATCATGAGGATTCTTTCATTAACTTTGTGTTACTCTGTTCATTGATACTGGGTGATTTGACATTGGTTTTCATGACAGATGTATGTTGAAACTTGATGCATTAAGAAGAAATCTGTATCATGTCATTAACTGTGTATTATTTCATTTGTTGTTATTGGGTAATCTGACATTGATTTTCCCGACAAATGTATGTCGAAATCTGATGCATTAAGAACAAATCTGTATCTTGTCATTAACTATTATTTTATTCATTGTTATTGGCTAATCTGACATTGATTTCCCTGACAAATGTATGGTGAACTCTCTTGCAATTAAAACAAAGAAAAAAAAGACTATATCATGTCATTAACCCATTCAACCCTTCACCTGAATGCTACTCAGGCAGCACTGAATGTCGTTCTCAGTTTGTGCCTGAGCAGTATTTTGGCTTTAAGTTGCCTTTAGACTGAAACATGCTGATGAATATGCAGTAAACTGATAGGGAAGGAAGATAACTTGCACAGAACTGACTTCCTCAGAGGTGTGCTAAATTCCGCAGAGTTAATCAGTGTGTATGTTATGCTTACAATGAGTTATGCAAAGAGTGAAATAATGTTTGAGTTATCCAAAGCATCAAAGTCAGAAAGTGCTTCATATTACATGGAATTGTAAAATGGCAACATACACAATCATTTTGCAATAATATCAGCATGACATTCTTAACCTCTCTGTTAAACACTTTTTGAGGTAGTGGAGTTCAAATGAAGTATCCCTTCCATTCATGCTGGCCAGGCCGTAAATGTGACAGGATTGAAAGGGTTAATGATCACTTTTGTGCATGACATTATCTATGATACATATTTTTGTGACGTATCTTAACAAATAGTTTTGATTTCATTTGATATCCAGTGAGTCGTGAGCCATGCATTCGTACCAGTTGCTGTTCAAAGTATGTGCTGCAGGCTGGTAATTGCTAAAAGAACAAAAAAGATTTTATTCTGATCTTTTTGATGGTGGTTTTACCTTGGTCTGGAATGCACTGTGTATACAGCATGGTTCATGGAATTATAGATTTTCCCCCTCCCCCCCAAGCTAAGGGTCATCGAGTCATCACCACTTTGGCTACTGTCTCCTATATTTCCTGCAGGACACAGCAGGAAAGGTAGAAAGCAGCAGGAAAGGTAGGAAGCAGCAGGACGCAGCAGGAAAGGTAGGAAGCAGCAGGAAAGGTAGGAAGTAGCAGGATGCATCAGGAAAGGTAGGAAGCAGCAGGAAAGGTAGGAAGCAGCAGGACGCAGCAGGAAAGGTAGGAAGCAGCAGGAAAGGTAGGAAGTAGCAGGACGCAGCAGGAAAGGTAGGAAGCAGCAGGAAAGGTAGGAAGTAGCAGGACGCAGCAGGAAAGGTAGGAAGCAGCAGGAAAGGTAGGAAGTAGCAGGACGCAGCAGGAAAGGTAGGAAGCAGCAGGAAAGATAGGAGGTAGCAGGATGCAGCAGGAAAGGTAGGAGGCAGCAGGAAAGGTAGGAAGCAGCAGAACGCAGCAGGAAAGGTAGGAAGCAGCAGGGAAGGTAGGAAGCAGCAGGACGCAGCAGGAAAGGTAGGAAGCAGCAGGAAAGATAGGACGCAGCAGGAAAGGTAGGAAGCAGCAGGAAAGATAGGAAGTAGCAGGACGCAGCAGGAAAGGTAGGAAGCAGCAGGAAAGGTAGGAAGTAGCAGGACGCAGCAGGAAAGGTAGGAAGCAGCAGGAAAGGTAGGAAGTAGCAGGACGCAGCAGGAAAGGTAGGAAGTAGCAGGATGCAGCAGGAAAGGTAGGAGGCAGCAGGAAAGGTAGGAAGCAGCAGGAAAGATAGGAAGCAGCAGGACGCAGCAGGAAAGGTAGGAAGCAGCAGGAAAGGTAGGAAGTAGTAGGAAGCAGCAGGAAAGGTAGGAAGCAGCAGGAAAGGTAGGAAGTAGCAGGACGCAGCAGGAAAGGTAGGAAGCAGCAGGAAAGGTAGGAAGCAGCAGGAAGGGTAGGAAGCAGCAGGAAAGGTAGGAAACAGCAGGACACAGCAGGGAAGATAGGAAGCAGCAGGAAAGATAGGAAGTAGCAGGACACAGCAGGGAAGATAGGAAGCAGCAGGAAAAATAGTAAGAAGCAGGAAAAATAGGAAGCAACAGGACACAGAAGGAAAGGTTGGGAAGCAGCAGGAAAGATAGGAAGCAACAGGAAAGGTAGGAAGAAGCAGGAAAAATGGGAAGCAACAGGAAAGGTAGGAAGCAACAGGAAAGGTAGGAAGCAACAGGAGAGGTAGGAAGCAGCAGAAAGATAGGAAGCAACAGGAAAGGTAGAAGCAGCAGGAAAGGTAGGAAGCAACAGGAGAGGTTGGAAGCAGCAGGAAAGATAGGAAGCAACAGGAAAGGTAGGAAGAAGCAGGAAAAATGGGAAGCAACAGGAAAGATAGGAAGCAACAGGAGAGGTAGGAAGCAGCAGGAAAGATAGGAAGCAGCAGGAAAGGTAGGAAGCAGCAGGAAAGATAGGAAGCAGCAGGAAAGGTAGAAGCAGCAGGAAGGGTAGGAAGCAGCAGGAAAGGTAGGAAGCAGCAGGATGCATCAGGAAATGTAGGAGGCAGCAGGACGCAGCAGGAAGTGTATGAGGAAGCAGCAGGAAAGATTGGAAGCAGCAGGACGCAGCAGGAAAAGTAAGAAGCAGCAGGAAAAATAGGAAGCAGCAGGAAAGGTAGGAAGCTGCAGGAGAGGTAGGAAGCACCAAGACACAGCAGGAAAGGTAGGAAGCAGCAGGAGAGGTAGGAAGCACCAAGACACAGCAGGAAAGGTAGGAAGCAGCAGGACACAGCAGGAAAGGTTGGGAAGCAACAGGATACAGCAGGAAAGATAGGAAGTAACAGGAGAGGTAGGAAGCACCAAGACACAGCAGAAAAGGTAGGAAGCAGCAGGAAAGATAGGAAGCAGCAGGAAAGGTAGGAAGCAGCAGGAGGCAGTACCAAGAGTTAGTTATGACCGACGACCTGTGTTTCTTTTCCTGCTGTGAAGTCTGTCTTCCATGGGGGTAGAGATCATGCCAGGGACACATTGGGCCAGAACAGGTGGGGGCTGTCAGCATCCTGTACGTGTGCGTGGAGGGCAACACAGGTGTCTGATGCTCACAGTCAACATGAAAAGGAAACAGAGTGCTGTTTTATTTCGTAGTTTGAGCTAGACTTCTTGCACTTTGTTTTCATTTTATTTGTTGATCATTGGGGATCTCTGACCTTTTTTTCTCCATTTCACACAGTGTCTGTTTTGATTTTCTTTTCTGTATCAGACCTTATCCATGAGCATTGTTAAAAGTCGGCATGCGGCCCTCTTGGCAATGTGTCTTTGGAAGGCAGAGTTCACAGCTTGTACAGTGAAACCCACCGTCAGATCAGCTTGTGGTCTCTCTGAAACAAACGGAAGCAGATGCACATCTGTTGTCCAGTCAGAAACGGTTGCCGATGACCAATGAATTACTGTTTTACTATCGTTTCTTCAGTGTGTGTGAGGCTATGCAGGACATGGAAGCACTCAGGTGGGTTTCACTGGTTCTCTGTACAGGATGGTCTGCTGTACTCATTGCATTCCCATGTATCCCCCCTCCCCCCTGGTGTATCCACTGACTAACACGGAGGGCGGGCACTTGCCTCCCGTTTTGCAGGACTCCAAGCCGGAGAGCAAAGACTTACCCACCCCTAGCAGTACGCCCACTCAGAGTAGGAAGAACAGGCGGCGCTCCAATCTCTTCAACGTAAGACTGCTGACTTAGGTGTGATGCTTCCCTCAGGCTGTTGGTCCCTGTCCCAGCTTTTGGATGGCTGCAACACCCCCGCCACCCCCAACCCCTCTCCCAGCACACACACATACACACACACACACACACACACACACACACACATATATACAGATTTGCACTTCTCTCCCCACCTGCCACTGTTTTGTGTGATGCTTGTTCTTTGTGCCTCACTGGCTGCTGCTGTGGAGGGTGGGAGATAGGGAGGGTAGGCCCATCAGCATTCTTAGAACCTTAACACAGGAGATAGGGAGGGTAGGCCGGTCAGCATTCATGGAACCTTAACACATCAAACGGTGGAAGCAGACATCACAGAATGTAAAACATCTGCTGATTTCAGTATTAAAAAGAAGAAGAAAAATTGGAGATTGGGAGAGGGGGGGGGGGGGGGGGGGGGGGGGGGGGGCACTAACATAAAACATGTGACACCAAAATGAATTAGTGTGAAGTCTCTTTATGTTGGATATGAATCAGACTGACCCAGAGTAGAAAAAGATACTTGAATGGTGACTAGTTAAAGAGAGAGAGAGAGAAAAGAGAAATTCATCACCTTTGCACAGAGAAAAGATGAATTGGACACATGGTGGTCCTTGAAAATGAGGCTTAGTGTTGAAGACACAGGAACAAAAGTGAATTAGGATATGAATTTGAAGGGGGAACTTTGGAGCATAGCAGAGAGATGGGAAAAAAGTGGGCGATAGAGCCATAGAGTGCCAGCTGTGGAACTTGTTTGGCAACACAAGCTGAGCTGCTTGGTCATCGTATGCTGGTACAGACCCAGCTGCTTCACAAGTGTTTTTTCTTGGCATAGTGTAGTAGACAGATGCAAAATATGCATGCTGAGGATGTTTTGGCCGTGCTCCTGTCCCCCATTGCTCAGAGCTTCCTCTGTCTTCACTGTGTCTCCACGTTTTGTCAGTGTGCCATCTTCTCAGTGCGCTGTCTCTCTGTCTTGGTTTTGTTATCTTTTGAATGTTGTCGTACTTCATGAATGTGAAAACAGAGTGTTCAGTCATTTCATGTGATTTGTCTTTGCCTGCAGACAATAGATGTGAATCTCTTTACCGCTGTTCTTGTTTGCCTGCAGACAATAGATGTGAATCTCTTTACCGCTGTTCTTGTTCTGTCAGTGTTTCTGGGCTGTTCTATGGTTTGTGTGTTATGTGAATCGTTTGTCTCTTTCATGTTGTCAACATGGTTGTACCTTCGTTTTTCTATCTCCTCTTTATGTGTGTTGTTTTGTGTCTGGTTTCCTTGCTCTATCCATCTCCTATGGTCCATGTCTGTGTCCGTCTGTTTTTGTCCTCCATTGTTTTACCATGGTCCATGTGTGTGTGGTGTTCTGTGCCCGTCTGTTTTTGTCTTCCATTGTTCTCCCATGGTCCATGTCTGTATGGGCGTTCTGTGTCCGTCTGTTTTTGTCTTCCATTGTTCTCCCATGGTCCATGTCTGTATGGGTGTTCTGTGTCCATCTGTTTTTGTCTTCCATTGTTCTCCCTTGGTCCATGTCTGTATGGGTGTTCTGTGTCCATCTGTTTTTGTCTTCCATTGTTCTCCCTTGGTCCATGTGTGTGTGGTGTTCAGGGTCAGTTTGTTTTTCTTTCTCCATCCTTCTATGGTCCATGTCTTGTGTGTTGTTCTGTGTCTGTTTCCCTTCCTCTGTCCTATGGCCCATGCCTTGTGGAGCTGTCCATTTCATCTCACTCCTGGATGTTGTGAAAGCGGAGTAGTAGGGCCATGCTTCATTGTTGCACAGCTTTCCTGGCACCAGACAGCACATAGTAGTGCTTCAGATGAACACAGCAAAGAACAGTTGGGAACACAGTGCAGTGGAAAACTCTGGAGCAACATGACTTCCATTCTATCACTGAAACCATCAAAGACTAGGCTTCTGTTCAGTTCTTGTCAGTGATAGGAACATGTCTTCCATTCTATCACTGAAACCATCAAAGACTAGGCTTCTGTTCAGTTCTTGTGAGTGATAGGAACAATGTCTTCCATTCTATCACTGAAACCATCAAAGACTATAGAACAGTTGGGAACAGAGTGCAGTGGGAAACTCTGGAGCAACATGGCGTCCATTCTATCACTGAAACCATCAAAGGCTAGGCTTCTGTTCAGTTCGTGTGAGTGATAGGAACAACATGTCTTCCATTCTATCACTAAAACCATCAAAGACTAGGCTTCTGTTCAGTTCTTGTGAGTGATAGGAACAACATGTCTTCCATTCTATCACTGAAACCATCAAAAACTAGGCTTCTGTTCAGTTCTTGTCAGTGAGTGATCATTCTGAATATGGAATTTTTGACAGAAAATGAAGCTGAACAAATAATAAAAGTGACTCTGACCTTCAGACATTAGCTAAAAACAAGCATGCTAGGTTTACACTCATGTTTGTTCAATACGTACCTTTTAACAGACAAGAGAGAGAAAAACTGAAGGAAAAAATCTTACAAGTTTTGCTGGTTTTAATTAAACGTGACATTTGACTTGTTTTTCAATGTCACTTTTCACTGACCGCATGATTTTAGCTATGGCACTTGTTTGTTAAAATGACCTCAAATAAGTTAATGCAGTTCTGAAAAAAATAGTCTGCTCTGCTTCCCAGCATTAGGCATTGATTTTCACCTATGAATGTGTTCTCACAATCCTTTTCTGACCATTCTAAATCACACTTAGGAAATACAGTGATCAAACTGTTTTTAAGCATGGACGGTTCCGCAAGTGTGGAGCAGACATGCTCTGTGGAATCACAGATAGTGAATCCAGGTCCAGGCTTGAATTTCAAAGGGTGAAATCTTCACATGAAACACTATTAGAGAAAGACACCTGTGCATGAATGAGGCGCATCATATTTATCATGCTGGACCTGTGAGACCTTCAGGTACTCGCCCAGTACTGTCTCCCTCTTTTCCTTTTTTTTCTTTGTCTTTTCACTTTTTTTTTTTCACCATACACCATGTGAGTTTTGCATAAGTGTTCTAAAAGACATGTCTGATGAAGTTTCAGTGCTTGGTGGGGAGGGGTGTTAATGAGTCGGTCCTTTGGAAAAGCATTCTACCTCAACCTGCAGGGTAAATGTGTTGGAAACCATTCATAGGGGCGTTCAGCTCCTTAAACAATTAAAATGTGCTCAAACACAAACCAAAACATGCTGAAACCACTGCTTGCATAGATCTCACATTTGGTGTTTGGCTATCTTTGCATAGTGGCAAGTTTTGATTTATGATTACGGGAAATAGTGGATGTATTAACCAGTTTGCATAGTGTGGGTTTAACACTTGCACCTTCAGGAATGTTACTGCATGTCACCATGTAGCCCTTGTGCATGTCACTGATGGTACGTGCTGTACTGGTGAGCTCCTGAGTTCACACAGAGTGTGTGGTGTACAGACATGTACAGCTTTCCTTCAGGTCCCTGCCCAGTGCAGGGCCTGACATGGTGGTACTTTGACATGCCACTGTGTGACAGGTGGTGCTGGTATGTCACACACACGACTATGTGTGTGTGTATGTGTGTGTGCGTGTGCGTGCATGCATGTGTGTGTGCATGCGTGCGTGCCTGTGTGTGTGCATGCGTGCGTGCCTGTGTGTGTGTGTTTGTGCATGCGTGCGTGTGTGTGTGGTGTGCGTATGTGTGTCTGTGTGTGTGTGTGTGCGCGCGCGCGTGTGTGTGTTGTGTATGTGTGTGTGCACGTGTGTGTGTGTGTGTGTGTAAGGAAAGGAGAAAGAAAGATTTGAGAGGAAAGAAAGGAATGAGTAAGAAAAAAAAAAGAAGAGGGAGACGAAAAGAATGAAAGAATGAGGGAAAAGAAGAAAGGGGGGAAAAAATGGAAGAAAAGAGGAAGAAAGGAATAGGGAAAGAGGAAAAAAGAATGAGGAAAGATGAGTGAAAGGAAAGAAGTGAGGAAAGAAGAAAAGAAATGAGAGAAGAAACTGACAGAAAAAAGAAGGGCATGAGGAAAGGTTAAAGAAAAAAAAAAGAACAGAAGGAAGAAAGATGAAAGTAAGCAGAAAGGAATGAGAGTGAGAGAAAAAAAAAAACGAAAAGGAAAACGAGGAAAGAAAGAAGCATTATTATTTTCCTGGCTGCTTTCTGTATTGTTCATATTGCCATAATCCATGTTGTCGTTGTCTATAATGCTATGCTTAAATGGTTTAAGTAGTATCCGTTGAGTTGGTTGGTTGTTGGCTCTTTTAATGAATCTTTAGAGAATGTAAGAATTTTGTTATATGATTCTGACAGAAGTGAGAAAGGGAGAATGATGTTTTTAATTGTCAACAAGTAAGATTTTTAAAACTTCTTTTGTTGTGTGTTTGACTGTTTTGTCCTCTTTCTTCGTACTATGTCAGTTTTCCCATTTTTTTTCTTTGTGTTTTTTCCCTGTGTTGTAAGAGTTATTATCATCATCGTCTTCATCATCATAATCATCATGGTTGTCATCTTTACACTAAAATAATCACATGGTTCATTTGTGAAAAAATTCTGCCAGCCCCCCTTCCCTTTCTCTTTGATGTTAACTCAGGGTGCTGATACAGGTTATGAAGGTGAACTGAATGATGCCATAGGTAATTAATGCCTTAATGGCAAAACATATAGCTATATTGTATTGGATTTTGGAAATATCATGTTAAGACCCAAGACAACAGTTTCTGCAATGTGGATATCGGATTGTAACTGATGATGCGTTATACTCCCCATCACCCCTGTCCTCCCAGGTACGTACCCATTGAACATCGTCATAACATTTCCATTTAACATCTTCATATGTTATGGATTATTATTTTTTTTCTTTTTCTTTATTACCTTGCTTATTTTCATTTCTTTTTGGCTTGCTTTTTTTTACTGTATTCTAGCGTGTTTAGATTTTTTATTTGTTTTAAAGTACTAATTTTGTTCATCTGTGTAATTATTTGAATCTGTAATTTTTCATTTACTTACTTCTTCTTTGAATTCTGTTAATGTTGTAAGTGTGTGTGTGTGTGTGTGTGTGTGTGTGAGTGTGTGTGTGTGTGTGTGTGTGTGTGTGTGTGTGTGTGTGTGATAGTTTGATATTTGTTTTTGAAAACAGCTTACGTTAGATTATGTTTACAAAATAAGCATTTAGTTTGCAGCTTGTTTTGTGTCATTTTTAAATTGGCTTGTTTTGATTAGTCTACAGTCTCTTTCAGTCTCATAAGATTATGATGTCAGATGAAAATGAAATAATATGCACAATTTTGAATTCAAGAAGTTTTCCAACTTAAGTTTTTATTGCCTTTTTGTAAGTTCCAAATGTTAAAGGCATTTACGGTTGATTGTTTTCTTCAGATTTTGTATTTCAAAGTGAAAGAACTTTTTATATTGTAGATTCAGAAGTAAAGCAGTGACCATTTATTCCCCTGTTGTAGCCCAAGAACAAGGATGACGACAAGAAGCAGGATGGGGAAAAGGTGGGCAGTGGACGTGCCATACCTATCAAACAGGTGAGTTGACACTTTCTCCTCACCTGTCCCAGCAACACTGATCAGTCTGTGATGACCCAGTGTGCCATCACTCCCAGTCTGTGGAAAACAAATCTGTTCTGTGCAAATGTGTTTACAGCTTACCTGTACGCTTTTTTTTTTTATGGAGGGGAGGGTGTGAGTGAAAATTGTGTGTGTACGTGTGTGTGTTCATATCCCAGATTTTGTGAAAAGTTTTTATGAGCCAAAAGACCATCACTCAAGGTCGTTTAACTGTGCAGAGAATTAAAAAAAAAAAAACAAAACACTTTGTTGGAATATTTTGCAGGGCTACCTGTACAAGAAGAGTCATGGGCTGAACAAGGAATGGAAGAAAAAGTATTGTGCTCTGACAGAAGATGGGAAATTGGCATATCATCCCAGTTTGCATGTGAGTATGCCTCCTTTCACTTTTCTCTTTTTCTGTTTTGTTGTTCTTTTTGCTGTCTTCCCTGCCATGTCAGTGGCGTGACCCCCCCCCACCCCCCGGTGCTCATTCCATCCTCCCAGATACAGCCACACCAAGGCTGTCACTATCACAGCTCCACAGCTGGTCATGGACTGGAAGTAACCGATAGGGGTTTTCCTGAGAGTCAACTAGAGGAGACGCTTCACTGCTGTCAGGTCACTGTGGTGAGTTGGGTGATGCCTGCTGTGCTCCAGTATGTGCAGCATGCCACACACTATGCCCACTCACAGGTGGTAGTGATTGTTGGTCATGAAGAGGAGATGCTACACTGCTGTCAGGTCACTGTGGTGAGTTGGGTGATGCACACACACTATGCCCACTCACTGGTGGTAGTGATTGTTAGTCATGAAGAGGAGACGCTGCAATGCTGTCAGGTCACTGTGGTGAGTTGGGTGATGACACACACTGTGCCCACTTACTGGTGGCAGTGATTGTTAGTCATGGAGCCAGCTCTGTTCAGCATTCCCCCTTTTGGAGGGCAGCAGCAGGGCGAGTCAAGGACAGTCTCCAGGACAATGCATATTACAGTGACTGAGAGGAACTCCTCATGGGCAGAAATGTACCAAGCAGTGTCACCATGTGAACAGGGCATGAAGGAACACAGGCTTAGAGACATTTTTCTGTTAAGGATGATGATGAGGAGGAGGATGTTTTTGAGTTCTATTCTGTCTCTAGAACTACTGGACAGAGCTGTTATCTGTGGTTACTTGGAGATGAGAGATACGTGCAGTGATGATCAGGAGATTTGAGCCTCTTTTCTAGAGGTGACTCCATTTAACCCTCTGCCTACCGCATGGCTTTGTGCTATATGACTATGTGAATACCATGCCAAGAGAGGTAACTCCGCAACACATACACACTTGCCATAAAGAAACCTCAATAAAACATTTGTTTTTAACTTATCTATTCTATAAAAGTAATGAAAAAAATTCAAAGACATCACTCCATCCAAAACAGCCATTTTTTCCCACATATAGTGAACTGGTACACGAGGAAAAAAAACAAAACGAACAGACTAACTCTACTTGAGTGTTCTCGGTGCTAAAACAATTTTCCCTAAATTCACCGTACCCACAGAATGTCATGGATTAGGAGCACAGAATGATTTTCCAAGTCCGAACAAAGTACTGAAACCATCAGGAACAAAATAAAGTCATTCTGTATGGTATGCACACTAAATAATCAACTTTTGTTGTGAAGTAAAAAAAACAACAACCCAAACTTCAACAATTTTCTTAAACTGAAGGCATCACATACAAGAAGATTTGTTTTCTAACTACTGAGGAGAAAAAAATAACAAGAACAGATTACTGAATACTGGACGTTAGATTGTGATGGAATTCAACAAAAATGTGCTTTTGCACAAGTGCACTGAGCAACCCTCCCCCAAATTCTTCTGAAATCAAAAGGCTAAAGGTGATGCTCCTACAGGCAAATCGTAGGACACACCCTCTGACTGACCCGGTTTCCTGGCTATCAAAACAAGGGAACCTTTTTGGGGGCTTCACTTCTTGTAGCCAACCACTCTAGTCAACAGTTAAAGAATCTCTAGCAAGTTGTTTTTTTTTGAATTTTCTTGGGGGGTGTGGGGGTGGGCCCAGCAGCAATGGGCTATTCGACGTCATCATTATCATCACCCGCCGTGGTGAAGTGGTTAGCGTCGCGGACTCCCGGCTGGGAGGTCGTGGGTTCGAATCCCATCAGAGTCATGTGGGTTTTTCTGCCCCGACCGGCTCCTACCCAGAGTTGAGTTTGCTGCTGCGGACTCAGTTGGGAAGACTGGGACCACACAGTCGAGTTTCATCCCCTTAATGGATGCGTTTCTGAGAGTGTTGCTCAAATTTCCTGACCAACACTGCAGGTGTCTGTATCTCTCGGGCCTGGTTGACGCCGGGATATATTATGAAAGGAAGCGTAGAGTACAGCCCTGTCATGTGGTCTCAGACCGAAATGGAAATCCGTAGCATCATCTTAATCATCCTCATTCTCATCAATCAGCATTAAAAAAAAATGTCTCAAATTCTGTGGCCCTTCATGCCCAGCTCTCATGGTGACCTCAATTTCGATGTCCTCTCCACGTCTGTGGTCTTGGTTTGGTTCTGTCGGGTCACCGGTATCGGTGAGTCCATGGGGGCTGTCGTTGGACGGATGTGGTGGCGCCCTCTGGAGGGAGAGCTCACTCACGCCGGCTCCGCGACTAAGCAATTATTGTCGTAAGTAGGGGGCTTAGTAGGTGGTGTCCTGCGTATGTTAGATCAGAACAGGCGCCACTGAACACCACTGAAGTGACTCGGCAGCAGTGCAGTGTCTCCTCCGGTGGGTTGCCTCTTGACTTTGACTGCTCCCTGTTGATTGCCGGTACCGGGGCTGCGGCAGGGCCGACCGAGCTGTGGTTGTGGACGGGGTGTCGGAATGAGCGGCGTGAGTGCAATGCCTCTGAGGTGGCGCAGAGGTTGGGACAGCAAAAAAAAAAAAAAATTATCATCGCCCGAATCATTATCGATTCTGGCCTCAAAATCAGTCAGCAGTCGATCTTTATTTATAACTAGGTCAAGATCGACGTCCGAATTGTCTCGCTTCAAATCTTCTTCAAGAGTCTAGCCCGCAAATACGCTCTCTTCATCAATATCACTTCAGAAAATGAATTCTGCAAGTTGCATAGTTACTTGATCCGCCATTTTCCCAGAAAATCTTCGCGAAAAAAATCCGAAATTTGAAAATTCACAGCAGGGAAACTACTCCACCAAAACTCATGCAACAAAAACCAAAATGGCGTCCAGAAACGGAAGTACCAGAAGACTCTTCTGTCACAGTTGCATTCTGGGATATGTGATGGTGAAAGCGAAAGTCGTTGACCGAGTATTCAGCGGGATCTCGGTCGATCCGGTATTCAGATAGAGGAAATCTCGCGGTCGATCTGGTAGGCATTGGGTTAAGTGGATGATTCTTGACTGTGTGGTTTCAGACTTCCTATTTTGAGCAGATAGCATGCTCAGCTCTGGGCAAGAACATACTATGGGCAAAAGGTCCCTCAGATTATTGCCACTGATTGCACTGGAACCTGCCATCTCCCAGACCACAAGCCTGAGACGATAACCACCACACGAAGGTGGTTGATGCGTTTTGGTCCACACCTTCCTCAAATAGCATAAGAGTCCAAGTCATGGTCATGGTGGTTCTACCAGGGCTCCCCACAATCCTGGAGTATGTGTATTTGTCTCTGGAAGAGTGGGAAAGGACAGTCTGTTTTAGGAATCTGTTTTTTTGTGTCATGTCTTGAGGGTAAAAAATTTTGAAAACAAATGTGCATTGACTTGCATTGATGTGTGGTCAGGACTGCTGAAACTGTCGATATGACTGGAACATTACTGAGTGAACTAGCACGCCCTGTAGAAGTTTTGAGAGTCAAAATGGCCTTGATACAGGGATGTGCACTGTGAACCTGCCTGGCTACAACCAGCTGCAAGATGTCAAGAGTGCCTACCACTTGTCTCTTCAGGACAGCTCTAGGCACCACAAGACCTTTTTGTGGAGGTGTACATAGTGTGATGTGAAAGACAAGCTTTCACTCTGTTTTTGTTACAAAATTTCTGGAAATCTGTCTTCATTCATCCCTGACTTTTAAGCAGTGTGTTTATTGAAGAAGGGGATAGTCAGTCCTGTTCTGTTTCTAGCTGAGAGCAGACATTGACGTTGTTGACAATAATGGCAGTGTGCTTGTATGCCTGGACCAGAGTGCAGACTTTCCCAGGAAGTGTGAGAAGGACAAGGCACTGTTGTTCTTCAGAACCACTCAGTGCAGGTGGAAGTCATCTGTACCAGATGTGTTCAGTGCATGTGATGACCAGCTCTCTGCATATGTCTGTTCACACAGATTTGCCCCTAGCTGCTTTCAGTCCTTTTGTCTGTCTGACCACAGGCTCCAGCACTCCCACCCCCCACCCCACCCCCAAATGTCCAGAACTACATGGAAGATGTGTCCAGTGTGTGTCATCGTTTCCTGCGTGTGTCCAGTGTGTCAATGTTCCCTTTGGAAGATGTGTCCAGTGTGTCTCAGTCTTCCCTGTGTGTGTCCAGGACTACATGGAAGATGTGTCCAGTGTGTCTCCGTGTTCTCTGTGTGTGCCCAGGACTACATGGAAGATGTGTCCAGTGTGTCTCCGTGTTCTCTGTGTGTGCCCAGGACTACATGGAAGATGTGTCCAGTGTGTGTCCAGGACTACATGGAAGATGTGTCCAGTGTGTGTCCAGGACTACATGGAAGATCTGTCCAGTGTGTGTCATTGTTCCCTGTGTGTGTCCAGGACTACATAGATGTGTCCAGTGTGTGTCAGTATGTATCCAGTGTGTCTCAACGTTTCCTGTGTGTGTCCAGGACTACATGGAAGATCTGTGCAGTGTGTGTCATTGTTCCCTGTGTGTGTCCAGGACTACATAGATGTGTCCAGTGTGTGTCAGTATGTATCCAGTGTGTCTCAACGTTTCCTGTGTGTGTCCAGGACTACATAGATGTGTCCAGTGTGTGTCAGTATGTATCCAGTGTGTCTCAACGTTTCCTGTGTGTGTCCAGGACTACATAGATGTGTCCAGTGTGTGTCAGTATGTATCCAGTGTGTCTGAACATTTCCTGTGTGTATCCAGGACTACATGGAAGATGTGTCCAGTGTGAGTCAATGTTGCCTTTGTGTGTCCAGGACTACATGGAAGATGTGTCCAGTGTGTCTCAGTGTGTGTCTCAGTATGTGTCCAGTGTGTCTCAGTATGTGTCCAGTGTGTGTCACTGTGCCCTGTCAATCTCCAGGACTACATGGAGGACGTGCACGCCAAGGAGATCCCCCTGATCCACACCACCGTGAAGATCCCGGGCATGCGGCCCGCGGATCTCGCCTGGCCTCCAACCCCCCGGCCAACAACACCACGGAAGGCGACATGAACAACTCCACAGGTCAGGCAAACAGGGGCTACCGGCTGGCCCACATCCTGCACCTGCACTGACAGGCACCCTGACATGGACACACATGCACAGGCCACCAGACTGTACAGTTGTGCTCATGTTTTTATTCTGTTGCTTTTAAAGTTAGGTGGACATTTATATACATACATTCTTCTCTGTTTTCTTATGCATGTATGTTTATTCTTTCTGTTTCATGTTTACATGCCCTGATACTCTTTCTGGTAAAACACTGTTCAGAGACAAATTTTAAAGTGTGTGTTGTGTGTGTATATATATATATATATATATATGTATGAGTGTTCAGAAATCTGGCATGCACTCAGAGATGTACATTCTGTGTGCATGTACAGGCACACAACTGACTCATCTGTGTTTGTCTGCATACATGTGCAGTGGTGAAAACGCAGGTGCATATTTTCTGCCGCAGCCTCTTTCCTATCCACTGTCTCATTGCCCTCCTGCAGTTTCCCGTTCTTTTGACCCTTCATGTGCATGCGTGCATGGACACACACACACACACATACGCACATGCACATGCTCCTGCGTACATGCATGCTAACACAGATGGGAACTAGATTATTGCATTATAGAGAGAATAATGGATTAAAGGTTAATGAGAAGGACGACCACCTTGGTAACTCAGAAAGAAGAGAATCGTTAACGTGGGCGTGGGTCCAGTCCATGTCCCCTTTGCACACTCTGTCTTTGAACCCTTTACTGTGGGTCTGACTTGACCCGTGGCTAGTGTGCTGCAGGCCGGTTCATGTGTCATGTCCTGTTGTTTTCAGCCTTTGAGCTGTCAAATGAGGGCCCATCGACAACTCCTTAGTCATTCAGAATTCTTCCATCACTCCAGGTGAGATCGTTGTTCTGCCCTGTGCTGTCCATACCCTGTGTGCTGTGCATGTTTAGCCTGTGTGATACGGTGGTGTAGTCAAAATCTAGCTGTGTGTGTCCAGTGCTTAAAACCTGTCTGGGTTGGTACCTTTGGTGGCTGTGAGGACCAGGGCTGGCTATACCACTGGTGTTGTTTACTTCCAGGCCGTTTGGTGTAGGGCTGTAGACATGTGTGCTGTGAACCATACAGCTGTTTGGTGTAGAATCTTTGGTAATTAATTGGTATAGGGCTGTAGAAATGTGTGCTGTGAACCATACAGCTGTTTGGTGTAGAATCTTTTGTAATGATTTGGTATCGGGCAGTAGAAATGTGTACTGTGAACCATACAGCTGTTCGGTGTGGAATATTTGGTAATGATTTGGTATAGGGCTGTAGACATGTGTGCTGTGAACCATACAGCTGTTTGGTGTGCAATCTTTGGTAATTAATTGGTATAGGGCTGTAGAAATGTGTGCTGTAAACCATACAGCTGTTTGGTGTGGAATCTTTGGTAATGATTTGGTACAGGGCTGTAGAAATGTGTGCTGTGAACCATACAGCTGTTTGGTGTGGAATCTTCGGTAATGATTTGGTACAGGGCTGTAGAAATGTGTGCTGTGAACCATACAGCTGTTTGGTGTGGAATCTTTGGTAATGATTTGGTACAGGGCTGTAGAAATGTGTGCTGTGAACCATACAGCTGTTTGGAATAATAGCGTGATGGTCAACTGGAATATGACTCTCAGTTCCACATATTCTGTGCACTTTGAAACTGTTTGGTATTGTATCATGATAGTTCATTGGAATAGTATGATAGTTCATTGGTATTGTATCATGATAGTTAACTGGAATTGTATCATGATAGTTGATTGGTATTATGGTAGTTAATTGGTATTTATCATAATAGTTGATTAGTATTGTATCATGGTAGTTAATTGGTATTGCATTATGATAGTTGATTGTATTACGATAGCTGAATGGTATTGGAGCATGATGGTTAATTGGAATAGGGCTATAAAAACCATGAGTGCCAACTGCCATGCACCTTAAAATGTTCGGTATGGTGCCTATAACAGTTACATTGGTTTGTCAGTGCCATGCAGTGTTGGATCGTCTTCATTTAAACTGTCTGGTGGCTAATTGGAACTGGGCTGTTCATACCATGTTTGTGATATGCCTTGGAAGTTGTTGAAAGTACAGTCTTGTGTAGTCGGTTGTGATAGGCTTTGAATGTCAGTGTGTTAGAATCTGCTTGTGTGAAACCGTTTGTGCACATTTTTTTTTCTCTGTGGTGTGATGATATATATTTGTGGAGGTAGTTTTCACCATAATGTGTTTGGTAGTAGGGTGGGGAAGGAGAGGAGGGGGGGGGGGGGGGGTCCATCTTTATTTACAGTCTGTTGATGTAATTCTGTGAGGTAGTTTTCACCATGTGTTTGGCAGTAGGTTGGGGAGGGGGGGGGGGGGAGGGAGGGAGGCTGTATCTTTCTCTATGATCTGATGATGTAATTCCGTGAGGTAGTTTTCCCTTTGTTTGGCAGTAGGCTGAGGAGGGAAGGGGGGGGGGGGGGGGGGGGGCTCCATCTTTCTCTATGGTCTGATGATGTAAGTCGGTGAGGTAGTTTCACCACAAGTTTAGCGGTAGACTGGGGACAGGGGGAGGGGGAAGAGTCTTCCTGTGTCAAGCTGAATGGACATGCGTGTTTAGAACAGTGTTGGATCGTCTTCACTTTGTCTGACAGTAAAAGAGCTATAGACAACAAAAGTCTGAGATAGTGACAGATTACCAAGCGTTCAGATTGTAAGCAGACAGACAACATAGTGTTCAGATACTGACAGATGACAAAGGGTTCAGATAGTTATAGATGACAGTGGTTTCAGATAATGACAAAGAGTTCAGATTATAATAGATGACAAAGGGTTCAGATAATGACAGATAACAAAGAGTTCAGATAATGACAGACGACAAAGGGTTCAGATAATGACAGATAACAAAGAGTTCAGATAATGACAGACGACAAAGGGTTCAGATAATGACAAATGACAAAGGGTTCAGAAAATGACAGATAACAAAGAATTCAGATGACAAATGGTTCAGATAATGACAAAGGTTTCAGTTAGTGACAGATGCCATACCATGAAATTTAGATAATGACAGATGAGAAAGGGTTCAGATAATGACAGGTGACAGAGGGTTCAGATAATGACAGATGACAAAGGGTTCAGATAATGACATATGACAAAGGGTTCAGATAATGACAGATGACAAAGGGTTCAGATATTGACAGATGACGAAGGTTTCAGACAGTGACAGATGCCATACATGAAATTTAGATAATGACTGATGAGAAAGGGTTCAGATAATGACCGATGACAAAGGGTTCAGATAATGACAGATGACAAAGGGTTCAGATGTTGACAAATGACGAAGGTTTCAGACAGTGACAGATGCCATACATGAAATTTAGATAATGACTGATGAGAAAGGGTTCTGGCAGAGTTTGTGGTTTGTAAAGCATGAGCTTGGCAGTGGGTTAGAGTGAGTGGTTTCACAACAGGTGGGTTAGGGAATAGGTTAGAGTTTGTAGTTTGACAACAGATGGGTTAGGCAGATGGGTAGAGTTAGTGGTATGACAACAGATGGGTAAAGGAATGGGTTGAAATTAATGATAGGACGACAGATGATAGGGTATTGGTTACAGTTAGTGACATGATAACAAATGAGTTAGGCAATGAGTTGGGGTCAGTGATTTGACAACAGATGGGTTATTCAATGAGTTGGACTCAGTAATATGACAACAGATGGGTTATTCAGTGAGTTGGGGTCAGTGATATAACAGATGGGTTATTCAATGAGTTGGAGTCAGTGATATGACAACAGATGGGTTATTCAGTGAGTTGGGGTCAGTGATATGACAACAGATGGGTTATTCAGTGAGTTGGGGTCAGTGATATGACAACAGATGAGTTATTCAGTGAGTTGGGGTCAGTGATATGACAACAGATGAGTTATTCAATGAGTTGGGGTCAGTGATATGACAACAGATGGGTTAGACAATGAGTTGGGTCAGTGATATGACAACAGATGGGTTAGGCAATTACAGTCAGTGGTATGACATCAGATGGGTTAGGCAATTAGAGTCAGTGATGTGACAACAGATGGGATTAGGCAGATGTGACAAGTGGGAGCTAGATTGTGGACAACAGGTGGGTTAGGCAATTAGAGTCAGTGATGTGACAACAGATGGGTTAGGCAATTAGAGTCAGTGATGTGACAACAGATGGGTTAGGGAATGAGTTGGGGTCAGTGATCTGACAACAGATGGGTTAGGCAATAGGTTAGAAATGAGTGAATGGTATGTTGACAGATGGGTTTTGGTGGTATAACACATTGGGTTTGGGTGATGTAACATGCTAGCTGTGATGTGTGTGCGTTACTGACGTGCATGGGAAGTGTGTGAATGGTGGCAGTAATGCAAGTCGTGCGCTCATTTCTTGTTGTCCTTCTGTGGCGGCTGTGCTGTGTGCTGCATGCTGATTGGCTGCTGGCCTGTGCTCTCCTGTTGGTGGTAAGCCTCTCCATTCAAAGTTCACCAGTGTATCGACGGTCACCCACTAACTGGTGGTTAACTGGATCTACTTGTATCTGTCACACTTAACGTTCCTTTACTTCTAGCCTGTTGTAATCTGCACCACCAGTCCATAATGTAGCACCTGTTCTTACCTCTTCATTCTCCATTAATTATTGGTTAAAACAACAGTCATGTCTTTAATGCCTTTTCTTGTTTGTTTCGGTTTTTGTGTTTATTTTGTTTAACAGTTCTATTCAAATATGGTTAACCGGTTTAACTATTCCACCGCGTACCTAAACTGTGTACATTTTTGCTGGATACGAGGTGCTATATGGCAGCAGGAAGCCGTTCTCCTAACCCTCCTTAGGTGTGAACCTATGCCAAAAGAAAGGCAGATTGTCATTGAAGTCAGTCTCAAGAGTTTCTTTTCGCTGCCTGGTATTGGCAGCTCGGTGTAACCAGGTGAAAATTGCCATTCCTGTGGAAGTGTTCAAAGGAAAGCTGAACTGACACAAGCTCATGCATGCAACTTTGCAGACAGAGTATGGTTTACCTCACAAATACTTTTTTCAGCGTTGCAAAAATGTTGTGTCATATCTGTTACAACTAACATGTCTACGCTGTCTACTGAGTTGTTATGTTAACATGTGGAGTCTAACACCAATAGCTGCTTCACTCGCTATCCATCCGTGGGCTTACAGGCTGATGGATGTGGCGTGCTTCACTCAAAACTGCTTGAAAATGCTTAAATTGTGTTTGGGGAATGTGTTCAGCAAGCAGTGTTATGTTTGTTAACGATGCTTTCAGTGCATTAGTGTCCAGATACTCCTGATTCTCAAAACCCTCACTGAGACTGGTTGTGCATGGACAGATTTGCTGTGGAAATAGTAGATTTGGTGGTGAATCTGTAAGCAGTGTACTCTTCCAAACGTTCACATGGTTCTGCAAGTACAGGCTGTATGTTATTGTTTAGAGTTTTCTTGTAACTGTTTTCAGATTGTTTGGAACTTTTGTAAATGTTATTGCATGTGTTTTGTTGTGTCTGATGTTCATTTTTCTCTTTCTATTTTATGTTTACTGTGATGTTTGTTCATTTCTCTCTTTCTCACTTTGTTTCACTGTCTCTGTCCTTCTCTGTCTGTCTGTCTCTTTTAGGGAGTAAAGTCCCTGTGCCTGACAAGGCTGAGTGGTGTAATCTTGGTGACTTGTTGCTGTGGTTGTCACAGTTAGATGGTGATTGTGTAGATGGAGGAAGACCAGTGTGTTGCAGATGACCGTAAACACCAGTTTGATCATCACCTTTCTTTACCTCCTAGAGGAAAGGTTGACATCAGTGTGAGATAGAAAGTGATCTTAAGTATGCATGAAAGTAAGGAATCAACTCAGGTCTTCCTCACCATCCAGTCCAAATGAGACCAACAACAGGGAACCATTTACAACTAGTTACAGCAACAAAGGCCTGTATATGGAATGTGAATCAACAGAGAGGGCAGACAGAGTAGAGTAGAGGAGTGGGATGATGGCATGCGATATCAGACATGCCAAATGTAAACAACATTCATGATAGGAGGAAGGAGGAGCAGACAGAGGACAGAGAGATGCCCTGAAATGATGGTGGTTCAGAATTCTGACAGCTGTGTGTGGCTTGCATAACCACTGTTTTGTTCATGTTACGGATGGTGTGCGGTGCGTGTTTTGCTGTCTGACTCTCGCTCTCAAAAGTTTGGATGCGTGTAATAATTATTCCCTACGCACACCCACACCAAACGCACATGGATAGCCAGGCAACACACGAGTTAGATTTTTTTTTTCTTTATAATTATGCTGCCTGAACCATCAAACATACATCCATGTGAACTGGTACAAATCAATACATGTCACTACATAGCATATAGATCAAGATATCAATACATAGGAACTTCAGTCATCAGATATCAGCATATCATAGTACATATCTTGATATCACTCACAGATCTCGCCGGCGCCGTCCACAGTGTCTCACATATGCAGTCAACACACTCGGTTCCACAGTACCCAAGCCACAGTCTACAACACTAAAAGAAGACAAATAAGGATAACCAAGGTCCCCACATAATAAGCACAGCCGTTCACAAACACAAGCGATGAAGAAGAAGAAACAGGGTCTCCACACAACAAGCACAATAAATCACGTCAAACTATCAGAAGAAGAACCGCAAATTCACAAGGCACAGTAATCCATAGCAGAAGAACCGCAGATTCACAAAGCACAGCAATCCACAGAAGAAGAACCGCAGATTCATAAAGCACAGCAATCCATAGAAGAAGAACCGCAGATTCACAAAGCACAGCAATCCACAGAAGAGGAGCCGCAGATTCATAAAGCACAGTAAACCGTAGAAGAACTGTAGATTCACAAGGCACAGCAACCAATATTGAATCCCCCGAGAACACGATTTCAGCAAAGTCCCATAGAACACAATAAACTTCGATTCCACGTATTGTTGATCTAAAACAAAAATTAATTAGCTTCTCCGTGTATTGATATTACAATGTTCACATCAATAACTTCAGCCCACCGACGCACATGAGGTGGTACAATTAGAGCACATCAATATTCTTGCAGGAGTTTTAAGTCACTCTCGGCGACACAGCATTCACAACATTTCTATAACAATTAAATTTCCTGGTACATATTTCGCTGGTACCGTCATCAGAAGTATCGCACATACACAGTGAATATCAACGTACTACTGACTTGAAAGTCAGCCTCTCCACATAGTAACACTATGGAGAAAACGACGATTAAAACAAAATAAATTAGGCTGGACACCAAAGCCTTGGCCGTTAGTTCTTGCTCTCCTTTTTTCGTCTCCTATTATTATTTTCGTCATGTAGTTACCTATGTCATTTTAAGTTGACGTCATAATTTACATTGACGTCACAGTTCGAACAACTTCAGATTTGTACACTATGATCATGCTGTACACTGTCAGATGTGTGCATTTACCCAAAGCATCATTGAGACATTTTACAGTTATCATGCACTGTATAGTGTGCATCATCTTCATGCACTGGCTATGTGTGCACATAGGCATATACAGGAACTATCAGTGAGAGATTCTGGTGTGATTCTACGCTAAAATAATGTGTGTGATATGTATGTGTGCATGCATGATATTGATGTACGCACACATTCACCTGTGTGCAAACAAGCATACACAGAAAGTGTATGGGAGCTGCACATGAAAAAGGTTTTCCAGATTCGTTCTCTGAAAGTTTTCATTGGCGCTGGGAGTATTTTGTGTTGAAAGTATTCAAGCTGGTCTTCATGCATTTTACATGTAGCTTCTGTAACTGTAATGCCGCAAACATTTTTGACTTTCTGTTTATTTCAGTCTGCATCAATATGAAAGCAGTAGCTTGGTGCATTTTTCGGTATGTTCTGGTTGGCTTGGAACATGTGTTGTGTGCTGGAAGAAAGGAGTGCTGGAACTTATTGGTACTTGGGGAAGACACTGCCTTCCTTTCCTCGCTTGTTCTCTTTGTTCCGTCACTCAGATTTCTGCTCTCTTCTTCCGGACTTTGGCTTTTCCCATGTTCTTCATGGATTTCAGCTTTTTTGTCATATATTTCTGCTTTAAAAACTTTTCTAGAAATTGATTTCCATGATTTAAGGTTTTTTGTTTATTCTTTGTGGGGGAGGGGGTGGGGGGGGGGGGGGGGGGGGCGGCGGGGTGTATTTATCTACAAATTTCCACTTTTTTGTTCGTTTCTTGCAAAACCGAAAACAAAACAAAAAATTCACTTTTTTACTGTTGTCAAACACACACTCATACACACACAAAGAAAGAAAATATTTGCATACACTACTTCTAGTATAATCAAATTCTTGATTACATCAAAGAAAAAACTGTATGCTGATAGATGACATGACATGATATTATAGGAAATATTGGGAAAAATTTAGATTCTGTCAAGACGGCTTTTAATGTGATTTGTGTCAGGCAGAGGTGCAGATATGAATACAGAGGTATGACTGAATATAGCACAAAGGTAGACCCATATAGGTAGGTATACTGTGCCAAATATGACTAACCTTCACTGTGTGAGTTTATCATGTATAGTAAATAGAGTTGCACGAAAGCAGCAAATGGAATAGTCTTGAGGGGATAGGGAGAGATGTTATGATAAATGAGGAAAAGACTGTTCTTTGGTGTCATCTGGAGAATGTGGAGAGGTTGTTGGGCCATGAGGAACGAGCACCAGGAACAGTGTTCCCTAAGTTTGTTTAAATGAAATGTCTGCACTTACTCACAATGCCAACTTCAACAGCAGAGTACAGATGCTGGGTTTCAGCCTTAATGGTTCATTAAAATGTTTAGTGTAGGTCTTTTCATCACAGAGCTGAAGGTCGCTCCTTAATGGTGAATAAAATGCACAATTTATATCGGTAGAAGGGTATCCGGGAGTTATGACCTGGATGCGACCCGGTCTCCTGGGAGTGTAAGGAGTTCAGGACCGAAACACTTGTCTGAGAGGGGTTTCTTCTTTGAAGACCTTCTGTCAAGCTGTACCTAAAAATTTTCCTACTGACTCAATTTGTGTCATCTCGAATACAGAGTTGAAAGTTGATTCCTAATTGTTCAGTGAAATGTTAAGGTCATCACGGAGAGATAATTGAGGGTTAGTCCATAACAAGGTTTAAAATGCATGTTTTCTCAGAATTAAAAGGTGATGCTTAGTAGTTCATTAAAATGTTTTAAGTCGTTCCAGAGACAAAATTGAAGGTTGGTCCCTTACGTTTTCATTGATATGTTTAGTTTTATTTTCTCTATTCAGAATTGTCTCAAGGATATGTTCAGTTAATGCTATCCCTGATACAGAGTTGAAGGTCCACGAATGTGAGGGTTCATGAAACTGTTTTTTTTTTTTATGTCATCTCTCGTATACAAGTTGAAGGTTGTTCCATTGAAATGTTCAGTTTATGATAAGCAGTTCAAAGTGGATTCATGCAGGGAGTTGTTTGTGGGCAGGTGTTTTGGACCGGCCGCGACAACCCATAATGCCCAACGTGCCGAAACTAGGCATCAACAGTTCCAACAAGGAAACACCCAACGTGAAGAAGAGGCATCGGAGGGCAAAGAGCGGGGGTGTGAAGAACGTTGATCCCGGTGCTGGAGATGGTAAGGTTGAGGCCTTTTCTTCCATCATCGTGAAGATGGGGGCTTAGGGAGGGGGGATACAGTGGATACAGTGGCTGCAAAAAAGAAAAGGAAAGAAAAAAGGTTGAGGAAGATATGAGATTTGTTTGCTTTTCATTTGTAAGGCAGAAAAGACTTGTGTAATAAAGCAAAAATCCAGGTCAGAAAAATTTTCAAAAACTTTTCTGCATGTTTTGTTTACAAACAGAAAACAGTTGTAAGAAAATAAATTTTGTAGCCATAAACAAAATGGTTTCAAAAAAAAGAAAGAAAAACAAAGATGCAAACAGAAACCAATGCTCTGACAAATTTCTCTCTCTCTCTTTTGAAAAGATCATTCTCATGAATGGCACAAAGGAACAAGTGAATAATCAAATCAATCAGTCCAAGTCATGCTAATTATGCTCTCGCTGACTGCATTAGCCATAGCAGGGCAAGATGAACCAAACATTGCACAATTTCTTCAGGCAAAGCAAACAAAATGGACGAGAAAAATTCTCAGATTGATAGGCAAGTCTAGTTCCATTCAATAAACAAATCAAACGACAGAAAAATTAAATGAATGAAATGATTTGTAAACAAAACAGTTTTGCTTCTTTCTTAAATTTCTATTGCAGGTACTACAGCACCTTTTTTTTCATCCATACTCTAATGTCACTTGTATATTTAACTGGCTAGTTACCTGAGTCTTGATTCATTTGTATTTGGGATAGTTTATTTTCTGTAGTATTTTATACGTCATTACTGACAGCACCATTTGATTGTCGCCACATTCATTTGTTTTTGACTTGTTTTAAACTGCCTTCTGTATTCTTTTAAACTGCCTTCTGTATTCTTTTAAACTGCCTTCTGTATTCTTTTAAACTGCCTTCTGTATTCTTTTAAACTGCCTTCTGTATTGTTGATCATGGTTACTGCTATTTACAAAATGTAGCACTACACCCAATATATTCCATAACAAACCATCTCCAGATCTTCAAACTTGAACAGTTTGTTCAATTGTTTTTGTTTGTTTTTAACTAAATCATCATTCAGCTATATGAATATGTATATTGCACATACACACACACACACACACACACACACACACACCCCACACACACACACACACACACACACACACACGCAAACACACACACATGCATGTGCAGGTGCACGCACACATACTCTGCACCAGCCTAGCCAGCAAACTGATCGCAATTTTGGGAAGATCTTATACAGCAACATAGTTTCATGCAAAAAATCTGCATGATTTTGGTGGTGTCTGCCAAATGGCGGCTCGCCTAGTGAGCTTCCTTGAAATGGATGGTTGACAGTGTCAGAAACTCATTGAAGGCTTTCAGAAACTTGTTGATGTGATGTTCATATGTGTGTTTTCAGAGTCTGACGGCTATGAATTTGTCATTGTGTCGCTGGACAACAAACAGTGGCACTTCGAGGCACAGAATGCAGATGTGAGTGACTGTCCAGGTCCTATGTGTCTGTGCTGAATCTGTCGGGTGACATTTTGAATGTGATAAGCACTTAAGGAAAGGAAAGGCCACAAAGGTCATTGTAAATCTGCAGACGAGATAGGAGAGAGGTATGCTACTGTCTTTGCAGGCCGTACTATTTCATCGGCCTTGTTATACAGCTAATATTGATGGGAAGCCCGAAAGAGGCAGCAATTCCTGTGCTCAGTAAGTGCCGATGGTGATGTGACGCTGAAGGAGGCAACACCTCCAGTGCTTAGTAGTGGGTGTATATGGTGATGTTACAATGGTTGTCCATTGTCAGTATCATAGGTTTGACATGTTCAGCACTCTGATTTTTGTGATAGTGGTGCATATGGAGTGGGAGTTTTCAGGCATGTATAGCTGCTAGATGCTATCATTTGGGCATAGCCTGCTTTGATTTCATTGACAGTGCTAGGCTGCAACGCTTTGTAACAAAACACTACCCAAAAACACCCCAAAATGTAGAAAACTAAACAAACAGAAATGCTCCAAGGACTTCATGGCTGTTTAAACAAAACAGACAATGCAGGTCTTTAGACTGTTGACTTATTTAGTTCAGAAATAAACAACCAAGTTCAGTAGGGAGAGTGTGAAAAAAAAGAAGAAAAATTGCTGAAGACAATCAGGATCTTGTTGAGATGTGTCCTTGTTTGCCGTTTTGATTTTTCAGTCGGATCAGACTGCATGATAACTGGTGAGATTTCCGTCTTCTTAGTCCCATCCTCCTGTTGTGTGTGATGCAAAATGTACTGAAAGATACACACTGAAAGTGCTACTGTTGCACTGCATTGGAGAACAAGGCTTAAATTTGAAAGGCTACACTCTAAATGTCAAAATGCTGCCCTAAGTGCTTTTGAGACCTTGGCAGCTCTGTGTGTTTTTTTCTAAGACATGTTAACTTGCTGTGGGGTTGACTGTCAGGACTTTTAATGAATGAGGCAAACAGATCTCACCAGTCTGATTGTGGTCAGGTGTGTGTGTTGTGGTGTGCATCCTCAGGTGTGTGTGTGATATGTGTTTCCTGAGGTGTGTGTTGTGGTGTGTATCCCAAAGTCTGTGTGTGTTGAGGTGTGTTTATTGTGAGGTGTGTGTGTGTCGAGGTGTGTATCTTGAAGTGTGTGTGTTGAAGTGTGTATTCCTAGTTGTGTTTTGTGGCATGTGGTGTGATGTGTTGAGGTGCATATCTTCTGTGTATGTGTGTGTGTTGAGGTGTGTATTCTGAGGTGTGTGTGTGTGTGGACGTGTGTATGTTGAGGTGTGTGTGTGTGTTGGGGTGTGTATCTGTAGGTGTGTGTGTCTGTGTTTTTTGGGGATGTATCCTAAGGTGAGTGTGTCGAGGTGTGCATCGTGAGGTGTGTGTTTAGGTGTGTATCCAGAGAAGTGGGGGTTCGAAGTGTGTATCTGAGAGGTGTGTGTGTTGAGGTATGTTAATTTCTATGTGGTGGACTGCCAGGACCGTGATGAATGGGTGGATGCCATCGAACAGCAGATCCTCACCAGTCTGCAAGGCAACGACATCCTGGGCAAGACCAGGGTGAGTACTGCCTGTGGGAAACATGGCAACTCAGAGAGACTAGAAGACATGGATCAGTGTCAAGAGAGAGAGAGAGAGTAAAAAACATTGATGACAAGAGATGGAGAACAGAAGGTTTTGATCAATGACAATGAGAGAGAATTTGAGACATTGATCAATGACAAAAGATAGAGAATAGAAGACATTGAATGATATCAAGAGACAGGGAATCTATGACAAGATGTAGAGAATAGAAGATATTGAATAATGACAAGAGATGAAGAATAGTAGACATTGTTTCATGACAACAGATAGAGAATATAAGACATCAATGACAATTCAATTCATTTTGTTTATAGCCCAGCCAATCAAGAGAGGCCATATCAGGGCTGTCATCTCGTCAAAGTTTCATGTACAGAATTGTTTTGAAAAGTTATGAATCATTTAATTGGATTTTCTAGAATGTGCAACAATGCTTTAAAATCGTTCTTCTATAAATCCCAGGGGAGATGAAACTACACCACACTCAAAATAAACAACCAACCAACCAACCCAGAAGAATGAACACCCCAAAACAGCTCTACTTCTGTCAGGAATAATGAACAAGGATTTTATGGAGTCTGGTGTAAAGTGTTGTATATCTGACATCATATAAGTCCCAACATACAAGACATTGATGACAAAAGATAAAATAATGGAAGATACAGATGTAGGACATGAGATAGAGAATAGAAGACATTGATGCCAAGGTATAAGAGAATGGAAGACATATATTTCAAGAGAGAGAGAATAGAAGACATTGACCGATTCTAAGAGATAAGAGAATGGAAGACACTGGTGGTGAGACAAAGAAGAGAGGATGTTGGTTGATGACAGAATTAAAGGACTGAAGACATACATAACAAGAAATATGGAATAGGAGACATTGATATATGGCAAGAATTGAAGACGTAGATGGCAAGAGATAGGGTATGGAAGCCATTGATGTATGACAAATGATAAAGAATAACAAGATGCAAAGCATATAAACATACTCCCAGTTTATCCTGAATATGTGTGAGATATTCCATAAAGAGGAAAAACCGTCTTGGGCTGGTGTAATCGTTAGTAATGGTTATTCTGGTAAACATCGACCATCATCTGTGACCTATAATGAACATACTTACAAATTTTCAGAAAGATCAGCCAAGTACTTTCTGAGATTTTCCATTCAGAAGAAAACCACTATGGGCTGTTAGTAACGGTTATAACGGTAAACTTAAACATCGGGCATCATCCGTGACCCATAATGAACATACCTACACATTTTCAGAAAGATCAGCCGAGTATTTTCTGAGATATTCCATAAAAAAGAAAAACCGTTATGGGTCGTTACAGCCAGTAGTAACGTCTATAACGGTAAAATAAAACGTTGAGCATCATCCGCGACCCATTAATGAACATACATACAAATTTTCAGAAAGATCGGCCAAGTACTTTCTGAGACATTCCATAAAAAAGATAAAACGTTGGGCATCATCTGTGATCCATAATGAACATACCTACAAATTTTCACAAAGATTGGCCAAGTACTTTCTGAGATATTCCATAAAGGAAAAAAAAACGCTATGGGCAGTTATAGCCGTTAGTAACAGCTATAACGGTAAATTAGAACATCAGGTATCATCCGTGACCCATAATGAACATACCTACAAATTTTCAGAAAGATCGACAAAGTGCTTTCTGAGATATTCCATAAAGAAGAAAAACCGTTATGGGCGTTATAACTGTTAGTAACGGCTATAACGGTAAACTGAAACATCGGGCATAATCCGTAACCCATAGTGAACGTAACTGCTAATTTTTCACAAAGATCGGCCAAGTACTTTCTGAGATATTCTATAAAAAAGAAAAACCGTTACAGCCGTTGGTAACGACTATAACGGTAAACTAAAACATCCGGCATCATCCATGACCCATAATGAACATACCTGCTAATTTTCACAAAGATCGGCGAAGTACTTTCTGAGATATTCCATGAAGAAGAAAAACCGTTACAGGCCGCTACAGCCGTTAGTAACGGCTATAACGGTAAACTAAAACATCGGGCGTTATTCGTGATACATAATGAACATACCTATAAATTTTCAGAAAGATCGGCCAAGTACTTTCTGAGATATTCCATAAAAAAGAAAAACTGTTACAGGCCGTTACAGCCGTTAGTAACGGCTATAACGATAAACTAAAACATTGGGCATCATCCATGACCCATAATGAACATACCTGCCAATTTTCACAAAGATCGGTGAAGTACTTTATGAGATATTCCATGAAGAAGAAATTCTATTACAGCGGTTAGTAACGGCTATAACGGTAAACTAAAACATCGGGCATCATCTGTGACCCATAATGAACATACCTACAAATTTTCAGAAAGATCCGCTAAGTACTTTCCGAGATATTCCATAAAGAAGAAAAACCGTTACAGCCGTTAGTAATGGCTATAATGGTATACGGGCATCATCTGTGACCCATAATGAACATACATGCTAATTTTCACAAAGATCGGCCAAGTACTTTCTGATATATTCCATAAAGAAGAAAAACTGTTACAGTCTGTTACAGCCTTTAGTAACGGCTGTAACGGTAAAATAACACATCGGGCATCATCTTTGGCCCATAATGAACATACGTACAAATTTTCAGAAAGATCGGCCCAGTAGTTTTGTCTGGAGCGAGTGGAACACATTTTGACCACGGACGGACACACACACACACACACACACACACACACACACAGAGCATTTCTTCATTCCCATTCTAATAGAAGACGTTGATCATGCATCACAGACAGAGAATAGAAGACATTGATTACAAAAGACACAGCTTTGTCTTCCAGGTCCATTCTGTTCGTAGCCATATCTAGCCTGTGTATTCTGTGTGTTACTGCTCTCCATGTCTCTCTGGTCCATTCTGTACATAGCCACATCAAGCCTGTGTATTCTGTGTGTTACTGCTCTCCTTGTCTCTCTGGCCCATTCTGTACATAGCCGCATCAAGCCTGTGCATTCAGCGTGTTACAGCTCTCTTTTGTCTTTCTGGTCCATTCTGTACATAGCCACATCAAGCCTGTGCATTCAGCGTGTTACAGCTCTCTTTGTCTTTCTGGTCCATTCTGTACATAGCCACATCAAGCCTGTGCATTCAGCGTATTACAACTCTCTTTGTCTTTCTGGTCCATTCTGTACATAGCCACATCAGGCCTGTGCATTCTGTATGTTTCAGCTCTCTTTGTCTCTCTGGTCCATTCTGCACATAGCCACATCAAGCCTGTGCTTTCTGCGTGTTACAGCTCTCTTTGTCTTTCTGGTCTATTCTGTACATAGCCACATCAAGCCTGTGCTTTCTGCGTGTTACAGCTCTCTTTGTGTTCCAGCTCTGTGTGGACAGCTGACAGTGGGTGTGTTGCAGAAGCAGAGCAACGTGGACCAGGCCTGTTTGCAGACCATCCGAATGACCAGAGGGAACACCATCTGTGCTGACTGTGGCACGCCCAGTAAGTCCGCCGTGGGTTGGTTGCAGGTCATAGGACACAGAGGGGCACCCTTGGGGGTGATCAGGGAGGAAGGAAGGAGAATATGGGGGTGGGAGGACCAGCTATTGATACACACACATTAAGTCATTGGTACAAGATGATACTAGTTAGTTCTTACCTTTTTTTATAGGAAAAAGGAAAAGGAGAACCAGCTGCATTGGTTTGCAGTGCAGGCTGGGATGTGGTGATTGAACTCATATACCTTTAAGAATGAGGTTATGAATGAGTATGCAGGTCCATGACTGTAGATGGTGATGTGATGTGGCAGTGGTCTGTGTGCAGGTCCCAGTTGGGCCAGTATCAACCTGGGGGCCGTCATCTGTATCGAGTGCAGCGGAGTTCATCGCAACGTGGGCACACACATATCACGGGTCAGGTCCCTTGACCTGGACGACTGGCCGTAAGTTCCACACACCTACAGACAGCCTGAGTGTTAGGGCTGGTTGGTCATAGCGCTTCTGGTGTGTCACATGTTGTGTCTTTTTTGTAACATATTGGTGATCTGTGTCATAGTCTGTTCCATATTTGTGAAGCTTCAACTTAAGATTGTTGAAGATTGCATGGGACTGACAAGTTTTGCCAGGATATTTGTGAAGAGGGGTGCTAATGACTGGGTCACTTCTCTTGTTAAAAAGAAGGTCAGGTCCCATAGTTGAAGGCTGCAGGGACAGTGGGCTGTCAGAAGTTCCCCACGTCTGAGGCACAGCAGTGTGAAAGGTGGACCCCACCCTCTCTCCTTCTGTCACTTTATCCTGCCCTGAACTGAATCAGGTATCCGTTGAATGATGGGTGGATGGAGAAGGGTTTCAAGGTGTAAAAATCCGACCCACAGAGGTTTGAACTCAAGATCCCCATCATCCCTCGGGCAAAAGCTCCAGCCCTCTGTTTCTGTTGTACCACATTCCAACCGGACAACTGTGCATGTCGTTTGTTCTGTCGCTCTTTCTCTTCTTCTATAGGAATGTTCAGAGAGTCTTTCCTTTATGAATGGAATTCCCATCCTCTGAAAGCTTTGCTTTTGATATTGCATCTTTTCTGTCTGTGTTGAAAGAATGCTTTTTTGTTTTGTTTTAGAATAAACAGGAACGGAAGTGTGTTTTGATTGTCTCCACATCAGCAAGACCATGTTGGGTATATTTCAGATCAGCAAGATATTGTTAGGATGTTTTGTGGTTCCTACAGTTTGGACAAAAGCAGTATTCTGTTTGTAAGTTTTTCACTATACCTTATTTGGTGTAGAGTGATTAAAAAGAAAAAAACAAAACAAAACAACGAAATATCCTTAAAGGGGATTGTTCATAGCTTTTCTTGTGATTTAGTTTATTTTGGGGTTCAAAATGTTAAAGAATAATCTGGCAGTGTCTAGAAGCTTTCTTGTCAAGAAGTTTCAAAAAGTGGATTCCTGTCAAGCCTTGAGTCCCCCTGAACAAACTTTAGTCCACCTGTGCCAACAGTGACAGTGATGGGGTGAACCAGAAGGAGAGAGAGAGAGGGGAAAAAAAAGTTGAAGTATTTAACTAAAAACACCATATCTGAAAACAAATCATTGGGTGTGCAAATGACTGGACAGGGGAATGGCTGGAGGACATGTGTTGACAGTAGGCTGGCACACAGAGTAGGTGCCACAGAGCTGGCAGAGCTGTTTTGGGGTGTTCATTCTTCTGGCTTGGTTGGTTGGTTGTTTATTTTGAGAGTGGTGTAGTTGTATTGTGGTGTATGGCATTGAGTATGCTATGGATATTCCTTCAGTTTTCATTGTTACTGATGAGCTGGAAGCGTGGTGTAGCGTGTTGACCAGTGCAGTATGTGTGGTGTGTGGCGTGCTGACCAGTGCAGTATGTGTGGTGTGTGGCATGTTGACCAGTGGGGGCCGGAATAGCTCAGTTGGTAAAGCGCCGGACTCGTGATCCTGGGGTTGCGGGTTCGAATCTCCACCAGGCCGTTTCGGTACAGAGTATTTTTCCCTCGGAGTTAACATTGGTTCTGATTCTATTTCCATACAGTCCTTCGAATAGACTATAAACCGAGGTTCCGTGTGTGAATGCACACATAATATCTTGCACACACGTAAAATCCCATCACCAACTTTCGGAAGAGAAGGCCAGTTTGGCCGTTGGTATGGATACACGTTACACATAGCATGCACCCTGCTTGAGAAATGGAAAGAATGAAGGAAGTAAGGAGATTGAGTGAACGATATTGGACGATATTGACTGGATGACACGGGAAAGGACTGAATGAAGCGCCAGCTGGCAGCTCTTCAGTCGGCACTACCTAGGTAGGCAGCCCGTTGATATAAACGAGTGTGGATTGTAAAGCGCTTAGAGCTTGGTCTCTAGCCGAAAATAGACGCTTTATAAGTATTCATTATTATTATTATTATAGTGCAGTATGTGTGGTGTGTGGCATGTTGACCAGTGCAGTATGTGTGGCATTTGACCAGTGCAGTATGTCTGGTGTTGTGGCGTGTTGACCAGTGCAGTATGTATGGTGTTGTGGCGTGTTGACCAGTGCAGTATGTGTTGTGTGTTGACCAGTGCAGTATGTCTGGTGTGTGGCGTGTTGACCAGTGCAGTATGTGTGGTGTGTTGACCAGTGCAGTATGTCTGGTGGTGTGGCGTGTTGACCAGTGCAGTATGTATGGTGTTGTGGCATGTTGACCAGTGCAGTATGTGTGGTGTGTGGCGTGTTGACCAGTGCAGTATGTGTGGCGTGTTGACCAGTGCAGTATGTGTGGCGTGTTGACCAGTGCAGTATGTGTGGCGTGTTGACAGTGCAGTATTGTGGCGTGTTGACCAGTGCAGTTTGTGTGGTGTTGTGGTGTGTTGACCAGTGCAGTATGTGTGGCTTGTTGACCAGTGCAGTATGTGTGGTGTTGTGGCGTGTTGACCAGTGCAGTATGTGTGGCGTGTTGACCAGTGCAGTATGTGTGGTGTTGTGGCGTGTTGACGAGTGCAGTATGTGTGGTATTGTGGCGTGTTGACCAGTGCAGGCAGTATGTGGTGTTGTGGCGTGTTGACCAGTGCAGTATGTGTGGTGTTGTGGCGTGTTGACCAGTGCAGTATGTGTGGTGTTGTGGCGTGTTGACCAGTGCGGTATGTGTGACATGTTGACCAGTGCAGTATGTGTGGCGTGCTGACCAGTGCAGTATGTGTGGCGTGCTGACCAGTGCAGTATGTGTGGTGTTGTGGCGTGCTGACCTGTGCAGTATGTGTGGTGTGTGGCGTGCTGACCAGTGCAGTATGTGTGGTGTGTTGACCAGTGCAGTATGTGTGGCGTGTTGACCAGTGCAGTATGTGTGGTATTGTGGCGTGTTGACCAGTGCAGTATGTGTGGCGTGCTGACCAATGCAGTATGTGTGGTGTTGTGGCGTGTTGACCAGTGCAGTATGTGTGGTGTGTGGCGTGCTGACCAGTGCAGTATGTGTGGTGTGTGGCGTGCTGACCAGTGCAGTATGTGTGGTGTGTTGACCAGTGCAGTATGTGTGGTGTTGTGGCGTGTTGACCAGTGCAGTATGTGAAGTTTGTTGACCAGTGCAGTATGTGTGGCGTGTTGACCAGTGCAGTATGTGTGGTGTTGTGGTGTGTTGACCAGTGCAGTATGTGTGGTGTGTTGACGAGTGCAGTATGTGTGGTGTTGTGGCGTGTTGACCAGTGCAGTATGTGTGGTGTTGTGGCGTGTTGACCAGTGCAGTATGTCTGGTGTTGTGGCGTGTTGAACAGTGCAGTATGTCTGGTGTTGTGTGTGTTAACCAGTGCAGTATGTGTGGTGTTGTGGCGTGTTGACCAGTGCAGTATGTGTGGTGTTGTGGCATGTTGACCAGGGCAGTATGTGTGGCGTGCTGACCAGTGCAGTATGTGTGGCATGCTGACCAGTGCAGTATGTGTGGTGTTGTGGCGTGTTGACCAGTGCAGTATGTGTGGTGTGTGGCATGCTGACCAGTGCAGTATGTGTGGCGTGCTGACCAGTGCAGTATGTGTGGTGGTGACGGACAGGGCGGAGGTGACCAAGGTGATGACATCCATTGGCAACTATGTGGCCAACAGCGTCTGGGAGGCCAACACCAAGGGACGCTCCAAACCCACCTCCTCCTCCAATAGGTTTGTCCATGTTACTCTTTGTATGGGGCTGGGGAGAGGGCACTGTGTGTAGGTTGCTGTGTGTGTTGGGGAGGGGTGGGCACTGTGTGTGTGTGTGTGTCTGTCTGTCTATATGTCTAGGGGACAAAGTGTGCATGTGTGTGTATGTCACTGTGCATATGTGTGGATGTTTGCACGTGTGTGTGGTCATTTCTGGGAGGCCAACTTCAGTCAGTGGGAGATAAGTGTGCAGGGGCAGAAAATGTCATTTCACATTTGCATGATTCAACTTTGAACAGCTGGTTGTGTTTGAGAACAAACATACGAACTTGGACATTCATTGTCTACCGTTTGAATGCAATTCAAACAGCTTTGCAGTACTTTCCTGGTTAAACTATTAGGGAGAAGTAAAGGACCAGGTCTTCCTTAAGGTGTCTGTTGGGTTTTACAGGGAGAATGGACATCCAGAGTCTTCCTCATGGTGTCTTTTGGGTTTTACAGGGAGAAGTAAAGGACCAGGTCTTCCTCATGGTATCTGTTGGGTTTTACAGGGAGAATGGACATCCAGAGTCTTCCTCATGGTGTCTTTTGGGTTTTACAGGGAGAAGTAAAGGACCAGGTCTTCCTCATGGTATCTGTTGGGTTTTACAGGGAGAATTGAAGACCAGGTCTTCCTCATGGTGTCTGTTGGGTTTTACAGGGAGAATTGAAGACCAGGTCTTCCTCATGGTATCTGTTGGGTTTTACAGGGAGAATTGAAGACCAGGTCTTCCTCATGGTGTCTGTTGGGTTTTACAGGGAGAATTGAAGACCAGGTCTTCCTCATGGTATCTGTTGGGTTTTACAGGGAGAATTGAAGACCAGGTCTTCCTCATGGTATCTGTTGGGTTTTACAGGGAGAATTGAAGACCAGGTCTTCCTCATGGTGTCTGTTGGGTTTTACAGGGAGAAGTAAGGACCAGGTCTTCCTCCTGGTGTCTGCTGGGTTTTACAGGGAGAAGTAAAGGACCAGGTCTTCCTCCTGGTGTCTGCTGGGTTTTACAGGGAGAAGTAAAGGGCCAGGTCTTCCTCATGGTGTCTGTTGGGTTTTACAGGGAGAATTGAAGACTAGGTCTTCCTCATGGTGTCTGTTGGGTTTTACAGGGAGAGTGGATGTCCAAAGTCTTCCTCCTTGTGTCTGTTGGGTTTTACAGGGAGAAGTAAAGGACCAGGTCTTCCTCCTGGTGTCTGCTGGGTTTTACAGGGAGAAGTAAAGGGCCAGGTCTTCTCATGGTGTCTGTTGGGTTTTACAGGGAGAAGTAAAGGTCCAGGTCTTCCTCCTTGTGTCTGTTGGGTTTTACAGAGAGAATTGAAGACCAGGTCTTCCTCATGGTGTCTGTTGGGTTTTACAGGGAGAATTGAAGACCAGGTCTTCCTCATGGTATCTGTTGGGTTTTACAGGGAGAATTGAAGACCAGGTCTTCCTCATGGTGTCTATTGGGTTTTACAGGGAGAAGTAAAGGGCCAGGTCTTCCTCCTGGTGTCTGTTGGGTTTTACAGGGAGAATTGAAGACCAGGTCTTCCTCATGGTGTCTATTGGGTTTTACAGGGAGAATGGATATCCAAAGTCTTCCTCCTTGTGTCTGTTGGGTTTTACAGGGAGAAGTAAAGGACCAGGTCTTCCTCCTGGTGTCTGTTGGGTTTTACAGGGAGAAGTAAAGGTCCAGGTCTTCCTCATGGTGTCTGTTGGGTTTTACAGGGAGAAGTAAAGGTCCAGGTCTTCCTCATGGTGTCTTTTGGGTTTTACAGGGAGAAGTAAAGGTCCAGGTCTTCTCATGGTGTCTGTTGGGTTTTACAGGGAGAAGTAAAGGTCCAGGTCTTCCTCATGGTGTCTGTTGGGTTTTACAGAGAGAATTGAAGACCAGGTCTTCCTCATGGTGTCTGTTGGGTTTTACAGGGAGAATTGAAGACCAGGTCTTCCTCATGGTATCTGTTAGGTTTTACAGGGAGAATTGAAGACCAGGTCTTCCTCATGTTGTCTATTGGGTTTTACAGGGAGAAGTAAAGGGCCAGGTCTTCCTCATGGTGTCTGTTGGGTTTTACAGGGAGAATTGAAGACTAGGTCTTCCTCATGGTGTCTGTTGGGTTTTACAGGGAGAATGGATGTCCAAAGTCTTCCTCCTTGTGTCTGTTGGGTTTTACAGGGAGAAGTAAAGGACCAGGTCTTCCTCCTGGTGTCTGTTGGGTTTTACAGGGAGAAGTAAAGGGCCAGGTCTTCCTCATGGTGTCTGTTGGGTTCTACAGGGAGAAGTAAAGGTCCAGGTCTTCCTCATGGTGTCTGTTGGGTTTTACAGGGAGAAGTAAAGGACCAGGTCTTCCTCCTTGTGTCTGTTGGGTTTTACAGGGAGAAGTAAAGGGCCAGGTCTTCCTCATGGTGTCTGTTGGGTTTTACAGGGAGAAGTAAAGGTCCAGGTCTTCCTCATGGTGTCTGTTGGGTTTTAACAGGGAGAAGTAAAGGTCCAGGTCTTCCTCATGGTGTCTGTTGGGTTTTACAGGGAGAAGTAAAGGTCCAGGTCTTCCTCATGGTGTCTGTTGGGTTTTACAGGGAGGAGAAGGAGCAGTGGATCAAAGCGAAATATGAAACCAAGGAGTTCCTGCCTCCGTTACCCTATGTCGACATCCCCGTCAATCAGGTGACCATCTGCCTGTCTGACATACCCTTCTCTCTTCTGTGTCTCCCTCACTCTTCCTCTCTTCAGATTGGATGGATAGGCTGTGCCTAAAATCTCAGCTAGATCAAATAAAAGTTTTCTGAGTTCTCTCGCTCTCTCTCTCTCTCTCTCTCTCTCCTCTCTCTCTCTCCTCTCTCTCTGTCTCTCTCCCCCCTTACCAAAAAGAAAAGTTGTGCAAATATTTGTTTTCTATCCATGAATTTGTGTGTGTGTGTGTATGATGTGTATTTGATCATTGTATGAGGGCCTCAACAGTTAGAGCAGTATTTGCTCTGTGATGTTTGTTGTTGTTGTTTGTTGTTGTCACCTGTTTATGGTGCATTAGTCCCATACTGCTCATTCCAGCTCCATTATACACAGCAACATCCTGACTGTGACACAGCTAACACTGACACTCTGACATAGTGCAGTACAGTTTGGGCAGTACTCTTCATTCCTATCACTTCAGGTGTTTGTGTCCCACACCTCATGACTTGAGGTTTGAACTATGGAACGCAACTTTTGCAACACTAGAACTTTACCTGTGAGCATTGGACCATAGCTTTCTAGAATACTGTCCAATGTCTCTTCTCCATCATGACTCCAGTGTGTTCTTCAGTCTTAGGTTAAAACAAAACTTGACATGTTTGTTGCATAGCAACTGATCGACGCTCTGGTGAGGGAGGACATTCGCAACATCATCATCATCCTGGGTCACGCTTCACCCGATGACATCAATGCTCCCTACAGCAAGGACGACGGCAGAACGGCATTGCACATAGCAGCCGCCCTTGGCAACGTGGTGTATGTGCAGCTCTTGTTATGGGTGAGTTGGAGATTTCACTGAGGGCAACGTGGTGTATGTGCAGCTCTTGGTGTAGGTGAGTTGGAGATCACACCAGGGCAACGTGGTGTATGTGCAGCTCTTGTTGTGGGTGAGTTGGAGATTTCACTGAGGGCAATGTGGTATATGTGCAGCTCTTGTTGTGGGTGAGTTGGAGATCACACCAGGGCAATGTGGTGTATGTGCAGCTCTTGTTGTGGGTGAGTTGGAGATTTCACTGAGGGCAATGTGGTGTATGTGTAGCTCTTGTTATGGGCGAGTTGGAGATTTTCACTGAGGGCAATGCGGTGTATGTGCAAGACGGCGGGCTGTGGCGGCCCTGGGGCAGGATTTCCTCGGGGGCCAGGGTAACCTGAGACACCAGGGGGAGGTATCAAGAGAGCGTGGTCTGTCGTACCCGCCCCGGAGAGTGCACTGCCTCATACACCTCCCTGGTGGGATCCAAGTAGGCCCCCTGTGTAACAGGGGGAGCGGTGGGGGGCACAGCAACCGAGCCCCCTACCCGCATGTGCGCGGATTGGGATGGCTGTGGTGGCGTGGCCACCCCCTAGGTGGGATCGAGCAGGTTACCCGTGGTCCTGCTGGTCGATCCTCCCCCCGGAGGAACGGGATCGCAGACGTTGCCCAAGTGGGGAGCGGAAGAAGTCCGCTCCCCAATGTCCTGTACCCCTAGGGGAAAGTACGGCAGTCGATCGGGGTGGGTCGACCGCCGGGATCTGAGTGGCACAGATCCAAACAAAGCGATGCCTGTGGCTGAGACCCGGAGTTGTGGTCAGTTGGGGGTCCCGAAAGACTGGCCATAAGTCCACCACCGGAGTAGAGACGCTCCTCATGCAGGAGTGGTGGCTGCACTGCACACGGTGGGGGAGAGCGTCCTGAGCCTGCGTGCTATTAGTGGGGGGGAAGACTAATGACAAGAGGGTCATGTAGGCGAGTGACGGGCGGTGATTCCGAACGCATCCTGTCACCCGTGCTGGTCCGCGCCCCGGCAAAATTCCCCGGGGCTGAGGGTCGCGTGATGTAGCATGATAGTAAGAGGACTCACCGTGCATCTGAAGGTAAGAAGGCAAGCTGGCAGGAAAAGAGGAAGAATTTGATCAGAATTCTTGAAACGTGCTTGCCCTTTAGGGGAACCTTGCCCTTAGTTTATCTGGAATATTAAACAACAGGCTTTTAGAAATGGTAGCCGCTTGCCTTTTGTCCTTCGGACACAGTGATTGTGTGTCCGCCGGTCGGGTAGAGGAGGTATCAGACTGATGGTCATCCCCTCCGCGGAACCCCCCTCTACACCGGCCGTACGTTCTTCCAAGAACGGATTGCTCTGAGGAATCGGCACACGGGTCTTCTGCGGCAATGAGCGACTTCTGAACGACGAAGTGGCTTGACCCGTCATTGCCCTTCACCATGTTTGGCTATGGTGGCAGAGCAAACACGGAGCACATGACCACAAAGTGGAGACAAGTGGGTCGGTCGAGAGAACGTAAATAAACTCGATCAACCTTGAAAAACTCGATCTACCAGTACTAGTAACACTAATAATGTGTACTGCTAGGTCGAGAGAAACTCAGTCGACCTGTACTAGTACAAAGATAAAATAGGGGATCGAATGGAAGACTCGATCGACCCGTACCAGTAACACTAATAATGTGTACTGTTAGATCGAGAGAAACTCGATCGACCTGTACTAGTACAATGATCACAAGAAGGAGGTGGAGGAAAAACCTCCGTACCGCTAAACCCAGGTACGATGTACGTGGATGACCACGAAGGTGAGGCAAGATGGCAGAAAAGACGACCGGCGAGGAAAGAAAGATGGCGGCCGGAACGACCGGCGAGTGTTCAGTCGTTGAAGTTAATTTACCGGGAGAGCACGAGAGAGAAAACTAACGCGCCAGAGAACCAGTAAAAGGGATGGATGAGCAGGGGATGCGTTCCCACCAGGAGGGGACGGTTCCAACACCGGCGAGTAAGTGCCAAACCAGGTGCAAACCAGGTGCGACCGCCTGCAGTGAGACAATAACCTCCTACTGCCAAGCCAGGTGCAAACCAGTTGCGACCGCCTGCGGTGAGGCAATAAACCTCCGTACCGCCAAATCAGGTGCAAACCAGGTGCAACCGAAGGTGGACACCATGCGGTGAGGCAATATGGCGGAAACGTCGACTGACGTGGAACAATGAAAGATAGCGGATCGATTGACCGGTGAGGGTTCGATTGCCGAAAGTGACAAGCAATGGAGTGATCACAACGAGCATGAAAATAAAATAGAAACACGCCAACCGTAAGCCTCACACGGCAAGTGTACCCAGGGTTTAGTGAAAGCCAAAGCTGAACAAGTAAAGAAGCAAACACACAAGCCATCTTTACACAAAGGAGAAGTATAGGCGAGACAGAGCACAAGACTTATCTTGCTTAGGCTGCAGGCCGAAGATGAATGAGGGACAGGAAACGGCCACCGGCTTTCTTCCTATGGCAGAAGTAGGGTGGGCGTCACGTGACTGTCTATTACTGCATTAGCCACAAAAAATTCGGCCTGGCAGAGCTGACTAATTGCCGTAGAATGCTATGGTCTGACATGGTATAGTATATGACGCCAAAATGGGGAGTTTTTATTATACTCCCTGTATGGCTAGTATACTTACCATGTCAGACTCTAATGCTATGGTCTGACATGGTAAGTATACTAGCCAAACAGGGAGTATAATAAAAACTCCCCATGTGGGTGAGTTGGAGATCACACCAGGGCAATGTGGTGTATGTGCAGCTCTTGTTATGGATGAGTTGTGCTGATTGCCAGCAAGCATTGCCAATCTCCAGTGAGTTGAGGGCAGGAATATAGTTCACCTTCAAGGAATCGCAGAAAATGTTTCAGAAGCCAGAAACTTTGCTCTCTTGTCTATGTATGGGTCAAAGGATTCATTCATAAATCAGCACAGCCAGTATGCGTTTATCAGAGATGTGAGGAAAGATACTGTATTGTACATGCATTATTAGTAGGCTTTCACTTAAGGAACTGTGCTGTATTATCTGCACAGTAGTCTTCCACACAAGGAGTCTGTTTTATTATCTGAACAATAGGTTTTCATTACAAGTGTAGTGTATTATCTTTACAGCAGTTTTCATGACATGAACTGTATTGTATTATCTTCACAGTAAGTTTCACAGAGTGTATTGTAATACAAGAAAATATTGTTAAGATTAATCTGTCCTATATATGTCAGATAGAAAATTCTTCCTAGTAAAAGATCCTGTCCTGGGAATAGTGTGAGATAGGAAAATACATTCAGAGTGAAAGAGGAAATTGGTTCTGATTAAAAAGATGAATCACAGTAAAAAGATGAATCTGTCCAGTGTGTTGTTGGATATGGCAATTGCTGACAATAAAAAGATGAGTCTGTCCTGTGTGTTGTTTGATAGGGCAATAGCTCACAGTAAAAAGATGAGTCTGTCCTGTGTGTTGTTTGATAGGGCAATTGCTCACAGTAAAATGATGGGTCTGTCCTGTGTGTTGTTTGATTGGGCAATTGCTCACAATAAAAAAAAAAAGTGACTAGCGTCTTGCAACAGATGTTGCTTTATGATTTCAGTATTGTGCCAACGTGAAGGTGGTGGACCATGAAGGCCGCAATGCATTGTGGTACGCCAGGACCTCGGGGTCTGTGGAGTGCACTCACCTCCTCTCCTCCGCTGGCTGTCCAGACTCCACCACGTTACCACGACGACGGGGGAGCCTGCAGCCTAACAAGAACGATGTCTTTGACAAACTGCCGGCCAGTGTCATCTAGACAGCAGTTGATCTGAGAATGTGTACATGTCGTGTGTTGTGTGCGTGATGCGAGCGGTATGCACAGCGTGTTTTTATCATGGCAGTCTGTGGTGTCCTTGACACGGGTCCGAGGTGAATTAGAGGGCACCACCGAAGTCAGGGGACTTCCTATCTGGTGCTGAGCAGAGACTGGCTTCCTCGTGACAGCAGTGCAGGGTTCAGCGAGGGGGAGTGGGGATGGGAGGGGGGAGACTTTCTCTCCGCTGGATGGCCCGAGGTGTGCAGGAGGAGGTTGACCTGGGGGAGACAACTCCACAGCACCGTTTTGGTGGATGATGGCAGCATGATGAGGGGAGGCAATCTCGTAGTGACTGTGACTGCGGTGTGAAGGTGGAGGGTGCGTGGCGGTGAGGGGAGGCGGAGGTCAACATTGAACCAGCCCTCACTGCAGTGTGTGGACATGAGTCAGAAGCCTTGCTGGCCTGCCCCCAGTGTAACGAGGCAGACAGTAAGGTTCACAGGTCACAGTTCAGTGATAACTGTCTGTCTGTCTTCAGCTACACCCCCCTCTCCCTCCCTGTCCATATCTCTTGTTTGTTGTCTCTTTATGTTTCTTCTGTGTCTCTTCTTGTATAACCTAAGTGTGTTTGTATGTGCTGTTCTCTACCTTTGTGTATGTGGGTGGATGGGTCGGTGGGTGGATGTGTGTAGTGTAAGCAGTCATTTTTGTTCAGTTGACATTACACTGAGTGAGTGTGTGATAATCCTGAAGTAGGTTGTCAGCTGTGATGTGCATTGAATGCTGGTGTTCTCCGGCCAACTGCAAAGTGCTTGAGAGACTGGGCCTGCACTGACTGTGTCATGGTGGGTGGGTGGGCGATATGGACTGTGCCGTGGGGGGACTTCATTGGACAGTGGGACCACTGAATGGACTGCTCCGTCATAGTCACTGCATGGACTGCTGAGGGGGTGACTATTCTGTCACAGCTGAATGGACTGCTCCATCAGAGTCACTACATGGACTGCCGTGGGGGTGACTGTTCTGTCACAGCTGAATGGACTGCTCCATCAGAGTCACTACATGGACTGCCGTGGGGGTGATTGTTCCGTCACAGCTGAATGGACTGCTCTATCAGAGTCACTACATGGACTGTGCCGTGGGGGTGACTGCTCTGTCACAGCTGAATGGACTGCTCCATCAGAGTCACTACATGGACTGTGCCGCGGGGATGACTTTACTTGACAGTCGGGCCTATGGTGTCACAGCTGAATGGACTGGTCCATCAAAGTCACAACATGGACTGTGCCGCGGGGGACATCATTGGACAGTGGGGGCTTGTGGGGGCTCCAGCTGAATGGACTGGTCCTCCAACTCATGACCAGGATTGTGGCGTGGATAAGACTGTGCTGGGGAGGGCAGGAACAGTTGTGCTGTGCCATGTTGTGGACACACCCTGGACTGCACTGACAGCTGTCTGTCTGTGGCCTGGTCACTCGCACTCCGGCTTTTCTTTTCCCTGCCAAAACCTCCACTTTTTCCAGCCTTTTTTTTCTCTCTTTTTTATTTTAAAATTGTTTTTAGTGGGTCCTCCAACCTTCTTTGTGTCCCCCCCCTTTTTTTTTTCCCTTCTCTGACTCTCACCAAGCGAAATTGTTTGTCCTGTTTCTGATGGACATTTGCTGGCAGATTGTAATTTTTTTTTTGCATTTGATGCAAAGCGTCTGGGAATTATTTATGGACCACGGAGTCCTTGCTTTACCTGGAGTAGGCTCCAGCATGTGTGTGTGGCTGTATGTGTCTGTGGACACGTGCGTGTGTGTGGATACGTGTGTTTGTGTGTGTGTGCTGGCACTATGTTCATGTGGGTGCCATTGTGTCACAGGTGATGTTTGCTGTGTTTTCCAGTGACAAGTTGAATATAATCACTAATCTACCAGTACACATGTTGAAGAAAATCACAGATCTACTAATAAGATAAGTGGTTTGCTTACTTTTTCTTTTCTTTTTCTAGCAGACTGCATATAAATTATAATGTTAGCAACTTTATTTCCATGAAATGAAGTGGTTGAAAGGTTAACAAAAATATTTGGATTTTGGATATAGTCAGTGAAATATCTTTTTATTATCAAAATTATTTTAAAAAGGAAAAGAACAAAAGAAAACAGACACTTGGAGGGAAAAAGATTTTTTTTTATAAGGAAAGAGGGGTTATGTTGAGATTTCTTTGTGATACAAGACCACTGTCTCTGCCTGGAAGCGTTTGTCTGAAGTGTTTATGTGGAGCTGATGTGGTAATGTGGGGCTGCTGCACTTGTCTGTCCATCGTCTGTGGGTCGTGGTGCATGTGTGCGGAGACAAGTAGACCAAGAAGCTTTACTGTCTGTTCATGGTGAAAGATTGACACTAATGACAGACACATTCTTGTTAGCAGCTTCACTGGAAGACTTGATGCATAATAATAATTATAGATGATCTGTGTTCATACTGCCTTAAGTCTAAAGAGAAATCTGTAGGTTCAGTGTTTGGTATGCCATTGTCCAAAATGGAATCTGTAGGTAAGATGTGTGGTGTTTGAAGTTGAAAGAGAAATCTGTTGGTATGGTATGCCGTGAGAAATGTGTAGGTAGGATGTGTGATGTCTAAAGAGAAATCTGTAGGTATGATACATGTGGTGTATGAAGTCTAAAGACTAAAGAGAAATCTGTAGGTAAGATACATGTGGTGTATGAAGTGTAAAGACTAAAGAGAAATCTGTTGGTAACATATGCGGTTAGAAATGTGTAGGTAGGATGTGTGATGTCCAAAGAGAAATCTGTAGGTAAGATGTGTGGTGTATGAAGTCTGAAGAAAGATCTGTAGGTAAGATGTGTGGTGTGTAAAATCTAAAGAGAAATCTGTTGGTAAGATGTGTGAAATTTGAAATCTGTACAATGTTTGGTGCGTGAAGTCTAAAGAGCAGTCTGTAGGTATGGTGTGTGTTTAATCTGTAGGTAAGATCTGTAGGTACATTTGTGCGTGAAGCCTCAAGAGAAATTTGTAGGATTGATTTTCGGTGTGTGAACCCATAGAGAAATTTGTAGGATTGTTTTTGGTGTGTGAAGTCTAAAAATACATCTGTAGGAATGTGTAGCTGTGGTGTGTGACGTTTTCCAAGTTCCATGGGATGGGCTGTCCAGGAGCGTAATGCTTGGTGGCACTGTCGTCAGTGGAGTGAGGTGTGAGAGAGAGAAATATGCAGGTGCTGTTGGGCCTGCGCCTTTGTGTCTGGTTGGCTTTGACATGAGGAGTAGCCTCAGCTGCCTGACACATGGTCTAGAAGCCATGAAGAATAGCTCTGTGGCAGGGACCCCCATACTGTTCAGGAGTGGGATCAATGGGGAAGCGACCCATCTGCACAGGGAGATCAGACTAGGACAGGGGGCAGTACCCAGGTTGACTGCTGCAGGAGTTACCTGTCCCTGCAGACTCTGGGAGACCAGCTCTCTTGGTGTTCTCCCTGCACCCTGCAGCACTGTCAGGTGGAGCATGGTCCAGTGATGAGCTGCACCACAGACATGGTTCTAGGCATAGGCCTGTAGTGTGGGGAACACTGTGTGGACACCACTTGATTACAATAGGCCTGGCTTGGGTCTGTCTGTGTGGCTGCCATGCTGTTCTGGAAGTGCAAGGATGCAGTGAAAGACACGTCTCATACACACACACACACACACACACACACACACCACACACACACACACACACACACAGATGTCACCTTGAAAATCACATTACACACTAGTGACCTACAGTTGATAGACAAGACAGAGAGAGTAGTCGCCTTGAAAATCACATGACATACTGACATGTGATTGATAGACAAGACAGGAGAGTGTCCTCACAGGGCAAGGTGGACAGTGGTGTGGGACCCCTGGTGTGCCTGACGCCGAGCTGTCTGTGGACCACAGTGGTCCCTCTGGCACCATAGATCTTTCAGTTGCCTGCATAGTCCGTGTTAGCTGCCAACGTCCACTTAGTTGCATTCAGTGTTTCAGTTGGCGTATGTAGTTTTCAGGTATTCACATGTTGTGTAAAGTTATTGCAAGTTGTCTGTGGCAGGTTTGTGTGTGTGTTTATGAATTGATTCCTGACACAGTTTGTTGTTTTTTGAAGCCACAGGGTCAGTGTGTGATGAAATGTGGTGGGTGTTCTTTGCCGTAGGGATTGTTCCTAGGCCAGTCTTGCCAGGCGATGCGGGCATTAGCACAGCAGGCCAAAGTCAGAACAACAGCTCCATAGTGTGCCATCCCCCCAACCCCCACTTCCCATCCTCCCTTCCTCATCTGCCCCTTCTGTCCCACTGTATGGTCAGGTCGTGGGTTTCATGTCAGGTGAGGTTCAGAGCTGTCCACACAATCATATCATTCTCAGCACCTTCGTTGCTCTCAGTTGGTTCTACTGCACCTCCATCCTCCTCTCTGCTGACTCCACCTAAGAGAGGGAGAGAGAGAGAGAGAGAGAGAAAAGAACAGACTTGGATCAGTGAAAGTGTCTGTAGATGGATATTGTCACCCTGAAATGTCAAGCCGCGTAATGGGGAGTGCAACCAGACTCATATCCTTCCCATTCTGGTCATAGTACCTGATAGTAGTTTGATGTGTTACTGTGAAAATAGAAGTTCTACATGACAAAGAACCTTCATTTGTTTTATATTTGATGCCATACTGGTTTAGTGGAGGGTGGGCAGTTTGGAGAACGTGTTTGATGTGAGCTCCCCACGGATGACCTTCCCCTCCCTGTGGCTGAGTTTCCCTGAGGACTGGAAGACCTCACCGGCTGTGGACATGGACCTGTGGGCGAGCTGTGTGTCCCCGGCTCCACTGACCATGGCTCATCATTACTAGGCAGCAGCACCATGGTGGGAGGGGGGGAGAGGGAGGGGGGGGCTGGTGTTCACAGGCTTCAGGGAGGTCATCAGGTCAGGGTCCTCCCTTCTCCTCCCCCCCACCCCTTCCCCAACCCCCCGCTTTGGGTTCCTCCACTCTCTGGCTCTGCAGCTGACCTCACTGCTTCCCCCTCTGCTGCTCAGCCACACTGTTGTATCGTTACTGAGGAGGGCTGAACTAGAGTAGTGGTAGGTGTGTCTAGGAGCATCTTGGTAAGTAATAGCTTTCCTATGTAGTATTGCCTCTCTTTGATTGATAGGTGTCTGCCCAAACCTGTACATATTTGTGTGGGAGAGAGAAACTCTGTGTGTGTGTGCACGTTTGTGTAGGTGTGTGTGTGTATTTGAACGCATTGGTATGTGCATGTGTTGGAAATAGAAATAAACATGTGAATGAACCAAGCATCATCAAAGAGAAATTTCATCAGAGAAAGAGAAGATGTTCCTTTACGTTCACTACTTAAAATGCAAAATGTACATTGTTGTTGACTAAGGTTGAAGAAGGCAGGAGAGTTGTTGCCCTTCTTTAGCCATGCATCGTCTTTTCCTGTTACCTGTGATGTTGCGTAGAAGATCTCCTGAGTGACACAAAGGAAGACGCCTTTCGTCACCCACGCCACGGTCACTGATGCATCATGTTGAAGGCGTTGTCCAGGGCACTGTATGGTGTGGTCCCTGGGTGACTGTGTTGCCAGAAGTCCCTGTGCAGCGAGGGGCCAGGTGTTGAAAGGCGCTGACACTGTGTGTGCAGGTTGTGTCTGTTGTTCCAGGGCTCATGGGTCAGTCCTGTTCACTGTGGCCTGCTGCGCTGTGTGCAGGCTGCGACATGTCTTGGCGCTCTGTGTGCATGGTTGTGTGTGTGTGTGCGCACATCACTTGTTTGGACTCTGCAACTCACGATCGTGAATAGTTATTATGGACATTGGCTTAGTGGGCACAAGACATTGCTTTGCTGGTGTGTATGACTGTGTGTGTGGGTGTGAGGGAGAGACTAACTTTCAAATGCCTTGCTGTGATACGGGCAAGGTTTTTCTTTAAATGTCTCGCTGGTTTGGATCAGATCTATATGTGTTTTAGATGTGTGAAAGTGTTAAAATGCTTCGTTCAGGTAGTATGTATGAAAGCGTTGGAATGTTTGGTTCAGTTAATGTATGAAAGTGGTGAGATGTTTTGTCTGGTAAATATATGAAAGTGTTGAATGCTTGGTTCGGTTAATGTATGAAAGTGTCAGAATGCTTTGTTCAGTGGATGGGTAGAAGTCGATGAAGTGCTTCATTCAGTTCAGTTGATGGGTAAAGTCCAGTATCCTCTTCCAGTGTGTGTAGGGTTTTGAATTTGTTTTACATCATGTGCAGACATTTCTCCCCTGGCTTTGTTGCATCAGCAGAGCGCTAGATAGTCTTTGCTGCAGGCCTGTACTGTATCAACACAGCTGTACCTAGCTTAGCAGAGGTCATCTCCCCTTTGCTACAGGTCTGTACTCTATCAACACAGCTGTACCTAGCTTAGCAGAGGGGTCATCTCCCCTTTGCTACAGGTCTGTACTCTATCAACACAGCTGTACCTAGCTTAGCAGAGGTCATCTCCCCTTTGCTACAGGTCTGTACTCTATCAACACAGCTGTACCTAGCTTAGCAGAGGGGTCATCTCCCCTTTGTTACAGGTCTGTACTCTATCAACACAGCTGCACCTAGCTTAGCAGAGGGGTCATTTCCCCTTTGCTGTTGGTCTATACTCTATCAACACAGCTGTACCTAGCTTAGCAGAGGTCATCTCCCCTTTGCTACAGGTCTGTACTCTATCAACACAGCTGTACCTAGCTTAGCAGAGGTCATCTCCCCTTTGCTACAGGTCTGTACTCTATCAACACAGCTGTACCTAGCTTAGCAGAGGTTATCTCCCCTTTGCTACAGGTCTGTACTCTATCAACACAGCTGTACCTAGCTTAGCAGAGGTCATCTCCCCTTTGCTACAGGTCTGTACTCTATCAACACAGCTGTACCTAGCTTAGCAGAGGTCATCTCCCCTTTGCTGTTGGTCTGCACTCTTATCAACACAGCTGTACCTAGCTTAGCAGAGGTCATCTCCCCTCTGCTACAGGTCTGTACGCTATCAACACAGCTGTACCTAGCTTAGCAGAGGGGCCACCCCTTTGCTACAATTCTGCACTTATCAACTTAGGTTGACATGAAATAAACAGACTCCATTTGTATTGTCTGTCTCCTACAAATGTAAATACAGCATACTTTCCTGTCAGTTATTTCCCATGGTATTCTTGCTAGAGTTGTCATCCAGTAAAAGGCTTTCAATCCCAATGAGGGGGTTCCTTGAGCGATAGTTCCTGTCAGTTGTTTCCCCTGGTGATGTTGACAGAGCTATCATCATCCAAGAACAGGCTTCCACCCCCAAGGAGGTGGTTCCTGTAGAGCCGACCGACAGCTTCAGAGGAACGACACCGTGCATGCAGTCATGGTCTGTTAATGAGATGTCAGACCCCAGGTCCACTGTCGTGTTGAGGGGAACCCCACCCCACCGAGCCATGGCAGCTTTGAAAGGACAGAAAAATCTGAAGGGGAGGTGGGAGTGAAAGGGAGGGAAAACAGTCACTCTCTAAGGAAAAAATCTTTAGCTAAGAAAACGCAATAGGTTAGGAAACATTGAAAACGTCTTCGTGGCGTGGAGTGCAGGCATGGTGGGGTGAGATGGCCGGTGCAGGGGAATCGTCATCCAGGGCATGCCCGTCATTGACATTGTGCGCCTGTGTTCATGGGAGTTTTCATGATCCCCAGTGTGGGAGGGAAGAAAGGGGAGGGTAGGGAAGTGGGATGCAGGGAAATGATTGTCATGGTGTGTGCTGGGGCAGATGTGGAATGAATGACGCAGGGTGTGAATGCAGCAGCAGGAACAGGAAGGCCTGTCTTCTTGTGTGCATGTGCAGCATGTTCTTTATGTCTGAAGTGTACACGCTTTGCTAGTCAGTCGGAGAGCTTTCAGTGTCTTTTGTTTCCAAGTTGCTTTTAAAAAGTCTATGTCTGCATAAGCATAACATACAAGGAGAAAGCCAAATTAGAATGCATACTATGTAAAGGAGTGTGAGTGTATTGGTTGTCTTTGAGAGAATGTGAACTGTACACTGTGAAAGTGTGTGAGTGTGTTGGTTGTCTGTGACAAAGTGCAAAGTGTACACAGTGTAATATAGTGTGAGTGTCATGGTTGTGACAGAGTGCGAAGTGTACACTGTGTAAAAGAGTGTTGTTGTCTCAGGTTGTGTGTGACAGAGTGTGAAGTGTACACTGTGCAAAAGTGTGTGAGTGTCTTGGTTGTCTGTGACAGAATGTGAAATGAACACTGTGTAAAAAAGTGTGGTTGTTTGTGACACTGACAAAATGTGAAATATACATTGTGAACAGCAGAGTGCGAGGGTCAGCAATGACAGCATGTCAAGCTCCCTAAGACGCTGTTGTCGTGGACGGATGGCTCGATCACATCAGGGGTTTGACCGCATCTTTTACAGTGATCCTGTCCATTACGCTTTCATTCGAGTTGTGGCTGTATATATGTCTAAGTATTTATTGATGAAGTCCCTAGCTACCACCGTGGCTCATGTAAAAGGTGTGTATAGTTCAGCTTGTACCGCTGGCCACGCTTAACCTTTGGCTTCTAGTTCATCAGCGTAACTTATGTTATCAAGCTGGGGGAATGTGACAGATGGTTCTCTGTATGATATCCAGAATTCGTCACTGTACTCATCTATGTACAGGGGACTGGGCTCAATAAGTATGTGCTTATGTGTGGTGGAAGAGGGGCTTGGAGTGAGGTCAGAATTGTTTGGAGAGAATGTTGCTTACAGCCTAGCCGACCGTAAAGGACCATATCAGGGCTATCAGCACATTGAGTCAGGCTCAGTTCAGTGGTAGTGTGTCCTTCATGTAGTATTAGGAATGCTGTCAGACTGGCTGGGGTTTTTTCCTGTTGTCTCTGGGACCAGGGCCTCAAGGCTAGGTCATCCCTGTTCTAGGCAGGCAAATGCTGCTTACAGTGGAGGAGGGGGGAGGAACAAGATTGTATGAATCAAAGAGAGGTGGGATCATTTGCAAGGTGAAAAAGTTTTAATTCTTGAAAAAGTGGTAACTATATAATGATATTATGTTATACAATGAATTATGAAATAGTTTTTATATTATGAAATAATATTATGGTGATGATACTAATTAAAGGGGAGTTTGTGTTAACTGGAAGAGCATGAGAGAGGTTTTAAAATCTTGATGATGACGGTCACATAATTAAAGATGGGAGTGTTTGTGTTTAGCTGGAAGAGCATGAAAGATCTTTAAGTGTTGATGATGAGGGTTACATAATTAAAGATGGGAGTGGTGTTTTTTGTGTTTTAGTTTTTGACATTTCAGCCCCGTGCTGATTCATAGAAATGTGCCTGGGCGTGGTTTGGAGGCAAATCTGTGGAGGAAGTTGTGAGTGGTGAGGTGGACGTGTAAGGCTCAGTGGTCAGCATCACCCTGGTGATTGTGCACCTGGGGTTTGATCCTGTGTTGGCCCTCCTATCGTGGCCTGTACAAACAGATGGTGAAGGTGTTGGACGTGTTGTGGGTGGGAATCGTTGGAACAGGGTGAGGTGGGGCTTTGTTTCAGAGTGGTGTGCAAATGTGTGTCTAGGTGGTGTGACATGGAGTGAGGGAATGAGGAGAAACAATGAAAATGGTGTTGCCGTGTGTGTTTATGTGTTGGCACTAGTGCATGTGACGGTGCGTGAGACATTGGCGAGATGTGTGTGTGTGTGTGTGTGTGTGAGAGAGGCAGGGGAGGCTGAGACTGACTTGGGAGCAGTGTTCTGCCTGGTGATGTTACTGTTACACACTCATCCCTAATTACAGTGCAATCGATCTGACCCGTTCAGATCTACTGGATTTGTCATTGCCATTTCTGTTGTATATAGCTGATGAACACGGGCCACCGTCATCATTGGAGCATTGTATGGTCACTAGTACTGTTATTATCAGAATTATCATAGTGTAACAGTGTCAGGCTCAGCTCTTATCGGTCAGATGACAGTCATCCATTACTGTACAAATGTGTGCATCACCCTTCCTTTTTTTTTTTTAAGTCTAGAAACTGATTGGTTTTAATTGTTAACTCATACCATCTGATCAAGTAATGTCAGAAACTTAACTCATCCGTTCCCCACATTTTTTTCTTCATCTTGTTCTCAGCAGAATGTCTGAAATGTTGAGTTCAAAACGTTACAGATTGAAATAAACAAAAATATATATCGACATATATATTCATCTTTGTTACCACATGCGCATGACTTGATCATCTTGTGACCTGTTTCTGCTGTAGTGTCTTGTTGCATGTCACAGTTACTGGTTTAATAAACTACAAAGCCGTGACAACTCTTACTCAGGCTTTTGTCTCAGTTATGCGCCTGTGGGTGTGGGCATGGCATGTGTACATGTGGAGATTGTGCGTATTGAAGTTTGAACTGCAAGAAGGATTCATGTTTGAAATTTAACATTGCTTACTCCAAAGATCAGCTCGTTGTACATGTACACACAAGCATATATGTTCATTTGATTACATACTTGTGCACAAGTGTGAACACGTACCTTTGTATGTGCATGTACTTGAGCAAGTACATGAATACACATAGAAGTAGATAATTTGTAAGCTTACATGTGAATGCGCACAGAAACATACATTTGCATACACATATGTTTCCACATGTGATTTTATACATTTATAAGCAGTGTACATGTGCACGCACACACTTTGAAGAGCACTTTGAAGAGCTGTTAATATATGCCAGCACATACGTTTGCATACACATTACACCCATGTGGATACACACCAGCTTTTACATTTGCATACACACCTACTTTGCATGCCCGTGAATATGTACCTGTTTATAGATTTACCCTCTTGCACATGAACTTGCATCAGCTCATATTTTAGACACAATCCTGACACAGAAGATGTAATGAATGGGAAATCAGTGCCTGCAACTCTTAACTCCAAGAAAAGAATCGGACAAACAAACAGCAGCATTAAACATAAAGACTCGGATTATGACCAAGTCTGTGTGGTGTGAGATTTGATCAGTCCAGACATCATCACAGACCCAGCTGATGGAAGGCGAAATGAGTCACGGAAAATGACTGGTGAGACTGTGAGGAGATGGAAAATCTTTGTGGCTGCATTGACACAAGAGTTTCACGCCCATTGGAACGCCATGGGAGAGTTTGCAGGGTGTAGGAACATTCGGAACAGTGACACCAAAAGTACCTCATCTCGCCTGTGTCAGAGTGCGCAACTAAACCAGCCACTCTGCAAGGAGAACATTTGATGCCTTCGCCCATTCCAGGTATATTTAGACAATATTTTCTAAAAACTGCTTTATATTCTGAGTCCATTCCTTACAGTCCTACAGTTAGTCTTTTTTTTGTTGTTGTCACAAATGCTCTCGCTGCAAGACATGCCCAGTAAGCCAGGGAAGTATGGCATGCAGCTATTTCATGCAGCAGACAGAGAATAACTTCACGAAAGCTGAGCTCACCCTGGAAAAGTGAAGCAAGTCATCAGATGGGACTGGGGAGGAATGTTGTGACTGAAGTTGTATTTTGTCTCTTTGGATGAGGAATGTCAATAGGGTAAGACATTTTCAAAGTAAATGGTTGCAAATTTTTACTAGTGTTATCAACTTATATTGTCAATCTTCTTTTTAAGTGTTAAGAATTTTAGGTGAAATATATCTGAAAATGATCTCTATCACTGGTTGGTGATCATTATCCAGGGGCAGCTTCATCTTAGTCATAGCAAAAATGGCGTTAAGATGCGGGCAAATTCAAAGTCAAGCGGATGTTGATGCCAGGTTTGGTCTGACAGTATCAGGGAGTTTTCTGTTGGCTGCATCAGTCTGCATATTCAAAGTAAGATCTTATGGTTACACTGCACTTAACCAGATCTTTTTAGATGCTTGAACTGGGTGCATGTCTGGTGGATTCTGTTAGTTTATTCCTTAAGCTAATTCATTACTGAATGTGAATATACTCAAGTTAGTGTGGCAACATTTCTTTAAACAAAAATTGTCAGCACTATTTCTTGTTGCATTACGATGAGGAGTGGAAAAAGTGGTGATTGGAATGTCATCTGTTTGACTAAAGATTGTGTTGTCTGGAGTTAAGTTTCCATAACTCCCCTTGCCTTCTCAGGAGGCAAACTGGGGAACTCCATTCTCTCTTTAGTTGTGCGATATTTTTGTGTCAGTGATCAGTTTCATTGCTCTTCTGGCCTGCCGATAAAACCCACATAGAGTAAGCCGAGTATTTGAATTTTCACCATCTTAGGTCTCTCTCTTTCCTGTAAATGCTTCTCTGCGTACACAACCCATGAGGCAGCAGAATAATCAGCGTGTTGATTGTGGCCATCAACTTGAAGATGAAGGCGTAGAGTGCAAATCTGCCATGCTATTTTAAATCAGAAGATCAGATGTTTTTACTGTACATCATGAAATTCTGTGGTTGTCATGCCCTGCCTCTTGAGATGATAGTGTTGATTCCCACACCTATGGTAAGTTCATGTCAAAATCAATGCATGGCTGTGTTAGTGGACCCCCCCCCCCCCCCCCCCCCTTCCTGCGCTTGTACCCCCTGCCCCTCCTTCTGTACACCCCCACCACCACTCCACTGTTTTGTGTGTATGTATTTTTGATTGTTCGCTTTTGTTTTGTTTTGTTTGATTTTCTTTTCTTTTTTTGTTATTGCTATATATGTAATTGGTTTGAAATGTATGTGTTTCAAAAATGATTTGGTAAAAGAAATGTTCATTTAAAAAAAGCCCGGCCAGTTTTTAAAAGAAAAAAGTGTTGGGCAAACTAGTTGTTGAGACATTCTTATGTTTCTGTGAGAAGAAAAAGCATCAACAGCAAAAGCCTGTTATCAGATGGTAGTCATGAGACTGTCAACACCACTCCGAAGTTAGCTCCCCTGATAACAGGAGACATTCCAAAATTGGCTCCCTTGATAGCAGACAGGAGTCCGACAACAATCATTCAAATTAGTTCCCCTGATAGCAGACAGACGTCTGACAAAGTCACCCGAAAGTTAGCTCCCCTGATGTCACCCCAGACTGCAGCAGAATCATCAACATGCTGATCCAGTTGCCTCCCGTGAACAGTAAAGCATAGAAGACGGAGAATGTGCACTGCCAGTATCACACAAATCCTTCACCTGTGGAGAGCACAGCCTGTCCTGCCTTTTGCTCCACTGAAGGCTGTAGATTAAAACGGCATAGATCATTATCTACTCACTGATTGCTTTGCTGTGAATCATGACTCCAATTCAGGGTTCATTAGATCACTGTACAAGTCGTACCATTCACAGAGAGAAAAATAATGATAAAGATAACTGAATAAAAAATGGAACTGAGACTGATGGCCACATGCACCTAAGCATCCTAAAACCAGTCACAACCCTAAAGAATTACCTTTTCAGCACGTACCTGAACTGTGCGGATTTTTGCTGGATGAGAGGTTCTGTGAGGCTGAGTGCAAGGAAGCAATCCCAACAGACCTGAGGCGTGATGAAGTACCAAATAACAGGCAATCCCAACAGACCTGAGGCGTGATGAAGTACCAAATAACAGGCAATCCCAACAGACCTGAGGCGTGATGAAGTACCAAATAACAGGCAATCCCAACAGACCTGAGGCGTGATGAAGTACCAAATAACAGGCAATCCCAACAGACCTGAGGCGTGATGAAGTACCAATAAGGCATCCAACAGACTGAGCGTGATGAAGTACAAAAACAGGCATCCCAACAGACCTGAGGCGTGATGAAGTACCAAATAACAGGCAATCCCAACAGACCTGAGGCGTGATGAAGTACCAAATAACAGGCAAATCATTGTTGAAATCAGTTTCAAAACCATCTTCTCTTCAGCCTGTTAGTGGCAGTTTGGTTACACCAGTTCAAATTGCCGAATGTACGTGCTCTACACATGAAAGCTTGCAATGTGGCCTGAGAAGCATAGTATGGCATACAAGTATACATGCGACTTTCCGAAATTAAACAACTATTTTTCTTTGGATATTGCTTTTATTTTTAAAGTTTGCTGTTCACATAGAACCCTAGACATTAACCGCTAAAGTCTATGTTTGTGAGTGTTCTTCAACGTTTTTAGTGAATAATAAAGATAAACACAAAAAAACAACAACAACGATAAAAGAACTCTGGGTTGAAAAATAGAAGATGATTACTGACAATGAAAAATAGTTAACAGAAACGTAAATGAGAAGAAAGAAGATTCATAAAAACAAACAAACAAACAACAAGAAATATCAAATAAACAAACGAGCAAATAAAAAGAAAGACCCAACGATATATAAACAGGGGCACAAAGGAGAACTCTTTCTAAAACAAGTGTAGGATTGTGAGACCTGCGAAATACAAATCAGTTGGTGAAAGAGGCACGGTGGAAGTTAAAGCACTCCAGTTTTTTTTTCAAATATATATCCGTTGCAACCCAAAGATGAAGAGTCCAAAGGCAAAGTAGGCCGCTACAGTGGGACAATTCACCAAGAAACGGACACCGTGGAAACAATCTTCTTGATGAGGGTTACAAACCAAAGAACAGAAAGTCACAGGAAAAAAGAAAAGTCGACCTGACTTACAGGGGGGGGGGGGGGGGGGGGGGGGGGGGGGAATGATGGGAAATACAGTCACAAAAAAATAGTCGCCCAGATTGCTTGGAAACAGTCACAGGAAATACAGTCACAAAAAAATAGAAATAAATAAAAAACAAAAATGCAGAAGTTGATCGAACAAAAAGTTACGGGAAAGAAAGTAAGAGAACAAAAAAGGTTACCGAAACCAACTGAGGAAAAAATTCACAAGAAAGGTCACAGAATACAACAACAAAAACAAACAAACAAAACTTTCCCCGGGGAAAAAGTGGCTAGAAAGGTCACATTAAAGAGACCAAAACTGATTGAAACAAGATATGAAAAGAAAGTCACAAAGAAAAATAAACACACCAAAATTGATCGGGGGGGGGGGGGGGGGGGGGGGGGGGGGGGAGGTTACACTATAGAAAGTCACAAGAAAAAAAGGCACAGAAGTTAAGTGGGGAAAAAACAGGTCACGTGCAATGAAGTAATCACTGGAACTGAACAGAAAGAAACGTCACATGAAAGAAACCCGTAAAAAAAAAAAAAAAAAAAGGGATGGGGGGGGGGGGGGGGGGGGGGGGGAGTCATCAAATTGACTGGATAAAAGTCACAGGAAAGAACATCACACAAAAAAGTAAAAAATTTGATAGGGTAAAAGCCACAGTAAAGAAACTCACGGAAAAGAAAATTCTAGAACTTGATTGAAAAAAAAGTAACAGGAAATATAGTCACAGATAAAATGTCAGCCAAAATCGACAGAGAAAGAAGTCATAGGAAATGCAGTAGCAGAAAAAAAGGACACCGAAATAAATACGGGAAAAGTTGCACAAAACATATTCAGGCCTAGAAGAAAAATTAACTGGGGAAACGTGAAAGAGACTTTCATTCATTAAAAAAAAAAACAAACATCAACATTGATAGGAGATTTTCAAGTCACATGAAATAAATTCAGAAAAGAAAATGAAAGGGGAAAGTCACATGAAATATAGGAACAACAAACAAGAAATTCATCAACATTGACAGGCAAAACAGGAAACATAGTCACAGAAAGAAAGTCACCAACATTGATAGGCAAAACAGGAAACATAGTCACAGAAAGAAAGTCATCAACATTGACAGGCAAAACAGGAAACATAGTCACAGAAAGAAAGTCACCAACATTGACAGGCAAAACAGGAAACAGTCACAGAAAGAAAGTCACCAACATTGATAGGCAAAACAGGAAACATAGTCACAGAAAGAAAGTCACCAACATTGATAGGCAAAACAGGAAACATAGTCACAGAAAGAAAGTCACCAACATTGATAGGCAAACAGGACACATAGTCACAGAAAGAAAGTCACCAACATTGATAGGCAAAACAGGAAACATAGTCACAGAAAGAAAGTCACCAACATTGATAGGCAAAACAGGAAACATAGTCACAGAAAGAAAGTCACCAAAACTGCCAGGGAAAAAGTCACAACGGCAAGGCTGACTCAGTTCCAATCAAAGTTCGGAAGAATAACGTCTTTGCCATTTTGACTTCTTCCTGTAGGCCCAAATATAAGCGAAGACCATGACACCGGGGAAGGTGTTCATTCTACAGTTACAAAGCGCACAGAGGAGAAGGATTCAGGATCATGTTTGACCAATACCTGAAGTTCAAAACAAAACAAAAACAAAACAAAACAAAACAACAACAACAACAAAACCCAACTGAAATAAAATGTTTGGTGAAAAAGGACTTTTCTCTCCAAGGGGCACATCAGTTGTGGGTTTTTTTCTCCTCCAACCTCCACTTTTTCCTCTTCTTTTTTTTTTCTTTCTTTTTTTTTGAAGTGGGTCCTCCATCCTCCTATACCCCGCACCCCCCCCCCCCCTCCCCTTTTTCTTCCTCATTCACACTCACCATGCAACGTGTGCATGTTTTCCAACAGATGGACATTTGCTTGCTGAAGTTAATGTTTTATCGTTTGATACATGGCGTTTGGTTTCTTCATGTAAGTTGTGATTTTGTACAGGGCAAGGGAGACCACATGTGAAGAACAGTAATATGGCTTGGCATCCAGATTGAAAGAGGCACTCAGCCTGACCTCAGACAGTGTAAAGAACGGCAACACAATGAGTGCAGGGGACAACAGAATTCTTCAGAGAGAAATAGGCAGGAGCACAACGAGAAGAATGAGAGGAATTCTTGTGCCAACCTTCACCATGTTCAAACATACTGGTGACGTAAATGTACCAGACTTCTTTATGTTATCAACTCGTGTTATGAAAACAACGATAATTATACAACAACAACAACTATAACGCAGACAAAGTAGTTATCGAATATTATAACCTTACAAGCAGAAGAACAACAATTTTCATTTGTGACGAAACGCTTGACAAAACCATCCGATCGGTCCCACTAAAACCCCAAACCCCCAAAAATAGATTTCAAATCTAAGCCCACTCTCCTCTCTCAACCCCACCCCCACCCCCCCTCCCCCTCCCCCTAGCTTAGGATGGAGCGAACCGCCCAGCCGGCACGATCTATGACGAAGAAAAAGATTGCGTCACGGGAAATGCGTGATGCCTGTCGTTCTTGTTGACCTACAACCCCCCCTTTCTCTACTCTCCTTCCCCACTCTGAATAGCTACGACGCAGTGAAATTTTAATTCCATTGTGGCAATTACCCGTCTCACCACCCACCCCCTTTTCCTGGCGCTAGCTTCACACACCCTCCCCCCCCCCCCCCCCCCCCCCTCTATCCCGTGAAACAAAGGCGCGACGCCACTGCCGTGCCCTCCCCACCCCTCACCCCCCCCCACCTCTCACCCCCTCCCCCCTTTCATATCTACAGTCCGTGCACTGGCTGAACTGGTGAATTATGTCACTGGAGTTTCTCCGTGAGAGTCTGTGTCTATACGGACGCATACATTAAACCGGCCGCTGAAGTCCGTGAGCTGTGCTGATTAGGTTCAAACGGTTTCAGAGGCAACTGGTATTAAGATTAGATCCCTCTCCCTCTCACCCTGATGGGTGACTGACAGGTTGTCACAACCGAATCCGGCATTTAGAATTCATATATACCAGACACACGGGGTGCAATTTCAGTTCGGATTTATTGTCCTCCGAGAGATCTTTCCGGAATTTACAGAGAATGCGTCGTTTTTTGCTGGTAGCTTTGGTGCATTCTTCGTTCCACCAGACTGCTGAGTGCCGGTGTGGTCCATCCATGCCTGGCACCCTCTTTGGGATGGCAGCATCTGCTGCTCGAAGGATCATGGCTCTCATGTTGTCATGGTAGATGTTGATGTCTAGGTCTCTCGGGTCGCTGGAGTCGCATTCAGTAGCAAGTAACTGTGCGAAGCGGTCCCAGTCAGCTCTGTGGTACTGAAATTGAGGTCTGGAGTCCATTGCCGTGGGTGTAGGGTCAGTGGATTGGAGCACAAGGTGTAGAGGCAGGTGGTCGGACTGAAGGTGGTCCAAGCCACCGACCAGTTCCAAGCCATTGCCGATGAAGCCAAAAGGGAACACTGGGAACGATTCTGCAAAGAAGAAATACGCGAACCCACAGATGGACCCAAAATATGGAAAAAGGTGCGACAGATGAGGAAACAGAGACGTCGACCAGAGCGTCCCCTCCTCGTAGACGGCCAGCTTACAAAAAATACAAAAGAAAAGGCTGAAGCACTTGCCAGCACATTCTCCAAGGCAAGCCAGTCATGCCATCTCCCTGCTGAAATGCTCCTACGCAGACGGGAGGCAGAAACCAACTTCACCATACCAGCACCGGACAACTCTGGCGCCATTAACAGCAGCCTAACCCTGGAAGAAGTGAAGATGGCAATCACCAGCCTCGGTTCAGCCAGCAAAGCCACAGGAGAAGATCCCATCTCCTACCACATGATTAAATGGTTCCCAGAGCCCATGGTGCAAGTACTACACTCCTTCTACCAATTCTGCTGGGACTCTGGAAACATCCCGAAGGCCTGGAAGACAGCCATTATTGTAGCAATTCCCAAGAATGGCAAACCAGCCCACCTTCCCTCCAGCTACCAACCTATCGCCTTAACGCCCCACCTCGGAAAAATCTATGAGAGGGTGCTGAAGAACAGACTGGAACACCATCTGGAGACACACAATATCCTACCTCTTTGCCAGGCTGGCTTCAGAAAAGGACGCAACTGTATGGAGCACGTTGTCCAACTCCTTGAAGATGCCAAACGCTGGACCCTGCCAAACAAATCCAGAACAACTGTCACTACCTTCTTTGATATCAAGAAGGCCTTCGACACTGTCTGGCATTCCAAACTTCTCGACAAGATCGGCGCCCTTGGCATTTCAGGCCGGATGTACCAGTTCATTTCAACCTTCCTGGACTCCAGAGAAATGGCAGTGAAAGTGGGACCATCCATATCCCGGATGCACACCCTAGACATGGGCGTGCCACAGGGCAGTGTGATAGCACCAACCCTCTTCAGTATCATGCTGCATGATATCAAGAAGTCCCTCAGACCAAGACCAAATCAGCCAGCGCTTTCCCTATGTGCCGACGATTTGGCCATCTGGTCGAACATGATGGAGACACACAGAGTAAGCCAAATGAGACAGTACCAAAAGGACATAGACAACATCCAGTCCTACATGAAAGACAATGGCTTCGAACTGTCGGCTGAGAAGACAGTTCTAATGGCCTTCACAAAATACAGGAGGAACCTGGATAACTACCACATAAGAGTAGCTGACCAGCTCATATTTCCCAGCAAGGAAGCCAAGTTCCTGGGCGTGACCATCACTCCCAACTTCACCTGGGAGAAGCACATCAGGGAGCTCACCACCGAGGCCACTAGAGCAGTGGGACTCATAAAATCGCTAAAGCAAGAACCCTGGGCTACACCAGAGAGCCTGATCCACCTGACAGGAGCCCTGGTGCGATCAAGACTGACCTATGGCCATGAAGCATTCTTCACTGCACCAAAAACCTCATGGCAAAAACTCGAACGAGTGGAACTGGTAGCACTCAAGCATGCTTTTGGCGTCAGCCGATTCGCCATCAACGACCTTGTTTACCAGGAAGCAGGATGGCTTCCCCTCAAAGACGAATGTTGTCGCAGAAACGCGAACTTTGAAGCCCATGTCTCAGCGGTAGGCACCACTGTAAAAGCCACCCTCCAGGACAACCCAAGCGCACGGTACGCCGCCTACAGGCACTCCATCAAAGAAAGGAAGGCAGACCTCCACAGACGGACATCGCCCTTCAGTGACCAGACCAAAGAAATCTGGGCAAGGGCCAACACCGGACCACATGACATGGAACCAACTCCTACACATCCCCTACCACCATGGGAACTGAAGAAACCACAAATCATCCATCAATATGGAGGGACCACGCCCAAGAAAGACAACCCACTCTACTTGTCAACACTGGCAAAGGAAAAAATCGGAGTAGAATATGACCATCACCTAAAAATCTACACTGATGGCTCAGTGTTAGAAAACGGCGAGGCAGGATGCGCTCTGATTATCCCAGAACTCAAAACCACCAAGCAGTACCGACTACCCAAAGGGATCAGCATTTTTACTGCTGAACTCTACGCCATTTTAAAGGCCTGCGTTACCGTCAATGACATGCCACGACCTCCCCCCACTGTGATCATCCTAACAGACTCCAAGTCCTCACTGCAAAGCTTGTCGACAGGGAGGATGAAGAATCGACGGGAGCTCCAAGCCGAAATCCTGTTCCTGGCTCACCAAATTATCTGTAAAGGAACAGACCTTACCCTGATGTGGCTGCCCTCCCATACAGGAATCAAGGGCAACGACATGGCAGACAGTGCCGCCAAAATCGCCACAAGAACTGGCCACCAAGTCAACCTACGACTATCTCTGGCTGAAGTTACCAGCAAAGCCCGACAAGCTGCCTACGACATCAGGAACGACGCCATGAAGGCCCAATGTGCCGAGCGAGGATGGGTGTTCATCCCCATGCAAAGAAAAACTCCACAACTCCGACTTCCCGAGGACTCCAGCAAATCCTCCGACGGATCAGGACAGGATACCACAGATGTGTTCTCCTGGGTTTGACCTGCCAATGCGGGTCTGAGGCCTCTCTCCAACATGCCCTGAGTGACTGCACCAACCTCCCCATTGCCATGACCACCATCCAAGACTACAGACGAACACACCAACTACAGCTGCACGAATTTCTACTGCCGCACCCAACCCTAGGGACTCAACCCATGAGGATGCTCGCCAATGCCCTGACGTCCTCTGGACTTGACAATTGGTTCTAACCCGCCCCAGAAGAAGAAGAAATGAACATCTACAACTACAACGAATGGAGACAACTTTAACGACTACCACCGTCGAATAACAACAATGACCAACCGCACCACGAACATCTCTTAAATCCAATGACACCAAAGACTACCGTGAATGAAAGACATGTTCCTAAAAGCTTTCGTTATGAGGACGTAAATCTCAACTATTTTCGGTGCAATTTCACTGACCCCTCAAGACTGCCTGTAGACCAGACCAGAGGAAGACAAAAGAGACAACTAGAGACGGCGTCGGAAAAATCCTGGTAACCTCGTTGATCTCAAGTCATTCACTGTTCATTCCCAGGAAAAGTGAGTTGGAACTCTGTTTTACATTTTCGAATCTATGTATTGATTTCATGTATGCTGTGTGTGTTAACATTGTAGATTTGTACAAATGCTTAGCAACATGTATCAAACTGATGAATGATTATTCTGTGTAGTAGTTTGCTTGCCATCATATGGCAAAAGCTCTCTCCCAGTGGTTCTGATTCTTTCTTAACAATCTGACCACTGTTCTTTGTGTTCACCCTGACTTTTGCCAGTAGGCAATTCTGTCTGTTAAGATAATAATTTAATGATTCATTTTGGTCAAGAAAACAGTATACCTGTGCTAGTTTAAGGACTGCTACCCTGATTTATAAATACTGGTGATTGGTGGAATGATTTTGTAGTGTATGACTTTAAGTCTACACCACATGTGTACTTGGACTAAGTGTAGTCCAAGTCAGTGTGATTTAATTCATAAGAAACATGGAAGAGTTGTTTGACTAAAACTATGTAACATAGTATTACTGTCTCCTACCCTTTTGTGAGCTTAACTTAGTCTTTAAACAAAAGTGGAGATTAATAGTTATAACAGAAACTCTACCATAGAGAAAACTTTGCTGGCTGAGTCTCACACCTGTGCTGAAAGTAAACCAGGGTAAATGTGTGCACTCGACAAACCAGCCATCAGATTCTCACCTACAGACCAAGTTCTCTTTATCGCAGAACTGGGATCCTGGTCACGCTATCCTGGTCACGCTACACATTGCGGCTGGACCAGAAGCTGGGACTTCGCCCAACACCAGGGCGACACCAGACAACCAATCTACACCAGTGGGGCAGTCACCAACCACAGGAGAGATCAACTACCCTCTCTGAAGCAAAGCTAAGTTAGCTTACCACCTGGACTCAAATCCATCAGACCCTTGCCCTCACTTTATGATGAGACAGGGAGACCCTGTCTATGAGTACCTCTTTGGATACATTCAAGTGTAACTTAGACAGACCCCTGTATGCCAACTTAAGCTTGCTGCACTGAGTGCAAGCGAGTAAAGTAGGAGTGAGGGAGGGCCCCTCATTGTGGTAGTCCAATGAGAACTAAACCCTAGCCTATGAACTTGACATGCCCATACTTACCTATGTGTAAGCAATAAAAGTTGATGTGTGAAATTGCACTTAACTTGTGTCAGTTCTCTGTTGTTCAATCAAATGTTGAATGTTGAGCTTCTCTCTTCAATTCTGTCTCTCGGAGCTATAAGTACTTGTAAGAGTACAAGCCTAAGGAAAACTATATCAGAGCCACTGTTAAGTATTTTACCCAGTCCTGGAATAAAATAAAAATTTCTTCGATGACTAGTACCGGAAAGTTGCTCCTTCCACCACTAGTAAGAGAGAGGGTGTAGGTGAAATGTTAAGGTAATTCTCATTGAGAAATTATCCCCAGTCCTTCCCCTAGAGGACCTACCTAACACTTACTCATCTCGTCACATCATTTCCAGTCAGAATTGTGCCTTCATGGAATAAATGACAGACTAAATCACTGAAAACAGCACAAAATACAAGCACCTTCAAAAATCTTGTTTAGCGATGGAACTGCTTAAAAGACGTAATGTGTGAGGGAAACAGTTGTCCTGAAAGCAGTTGTAACTGTGGATGTAGGGAATAGATGACGAAACTGACTGTATGCTACAGAAATGTGTGTCAACAAAAGTTTTAATGAGTTTTCTGTAAAGCGTTGCCTGAGAAATATTTTCAGGATCAGGATCAGGATCAGAATCAGGGGCGTTGTATCAAACACAACTTAGCCTATTTAGGCTTTTTACGCCCCTTCTGTATGTATATATCCTTTTTTTGTGTGTGTGTGTGACCGTTGGTCCAGTCATAGGCTAGCTCAGTCCTATTTTCCATCAAATTCATATCTAGTTTTTGTTAATAATTCATGTTTATCTATGAGGTTCTTAAAAAACATTAATACTAGGTGCACGTTTAATGTTAACTGTTAGTTCATTCCAAAAATTGGTTACTCTATTAGTAAAAGTAAATTTTCGCAAATTAGTTCTGGAATATTGTTTAAATATCTTATCTTTACTGTTCCTTGTAACATTCTTCTGTGGAGTACAAAAAAAAAAAAAAAAAAAAAAAAAAAATGCTTTATCAACATCATCAATTCCATTAAATATCTTGTATGCTTGAATCAAGTCTCCTCTTATTCTTCTCGCCTTAAGTGTTGGAAGTTGTAGATATTTTAATCTTTCCTGATATGAGTAATCTTTTATATTATGAATCATCTTGGTTGCTCTTCTTTGTACCTGTTCTAAAGCTTCTGATTGTCTCTTTAACATTGGATACCATACAGTGTTGCCATATTCAAGAACAGGTCTAACTAGTGTCTTATATATTTGCAAAAAAATGTCCTTTTCTATAAATGTAAAGGTTCTTCTTATTATTCCAATTATTCTGTTAGCCTTATTAATACTATTTACAATATGTTTGTCAAATAGCAAATTTTTGTCAAAAGTCACACCTAGATCTTTCTCTTCCTCACATTTAGATACTTTTATTTCCTTATCCCCAATTTTCATTATATACTCCTTTTGTGGGTTTCTTTTACCAATATGAAGTACTTTACATTTTTCTGCATTAAAATATAGGTTCCAAGTATCAGACCACTGCACTAATGTTTCAATATCCTTTTGTAATTCCTTATGCAATTTCGGAGAGTTACAAAGTTTTGTGTCATCTGCAAAGATTTTACATGTACTCTTTAATTCTACAGGGAGATCATTTATAAACACTGTAAATAATATTGGTCCCAAAATACTGCCTTGTGGTATCCCACTAATAACATCAGCACTGTGAGAGAAGGAACTACCAATCCTTACCTTCTGAGTTCTTTTTGATAAAAAGTCTCTAATCCAACCAAGCACATTTCCTATTATTCCATAAGACTCTAATTTATTTAAAAGTCTTTCATGTGGTACTGAATTGAATGCTTTTCTAAAGTCTAAATACAAAACATCTATATTCTCTCCTTTATCTATCTCCTTTGTGAAATCTTCCATCACTTCTAAAAGTTGAGTCACACAAGATCTTTTTGCACGAAACCCATGTTGACACTCAGCATATAATTTATTTTCTGTCATATGTTTAACAATAGCCTCTCTAATAAATGATTCTAAAATTTGCATATAATGCATGTTAAACTCACTGGTCTATAATTTCCTGGATCTGTTCTTGTACCTTTTTTGAATACTGGAATGACTGTAGCTGTTTTCCAATCTGAAGGTACTATCATTTCTTTAACAGATTTAGTAAAGAGTATATAAATCAACAAGTTCACAAGGAAATGGCTTGGTGTCCCACCCTGTCTGACTGACATAGCGCTGTACTGTCGCCAAGCAAAGCTGAAACTACCCCTGAAATCCATCCTGGAGGAATACAAAGCAGGGAAGATCAGACTTCAAAGCATGCTGGAGGACTCAGGAGACAAGGTGGTAGAAGCAATCAAGCCCCAGCTGAAGACAGGCAGAAAATGGAAAGTTCAAGAGGCGATGGATTCTGCAAAAGAAAGTCTCAAGATCAGAGAAATAACAGGACACACACAGACCAACAGACAGGGACTGGGGGTGACCAAAACTGAATGGTGGTCAAAGGCCAAAGGAAAAGCCAAAAGAGACATGATGATTCAGGAGATGAGAAAAGAAGAAGACCAAAAAAGACTCCAAAAAGCAGTCCAGCAGAGCCAGCAAGGGCAATGGACAACGTGGGAGAATGCACTCCAAAGAAGTCTCACTTGGAATGACATTTGGCACATGGCCCCTCTCAGGATCAGCTTCATTCTCAGATCTGCATATGACCTTCTGCCCTCAAATGCAAACCTGGTGAAGTGGGGGAAAACAGACGATCCTGCATGCCCCCTCTGCCATGAAAAACAAACAGTGGAGCATGTCCTAAGCTCATGTAAAGTAGCCCTGGCTCAAGGAAGGTACACATGGAGGCACAACCAAGTGCTCAAAGAAATTGTACAAGTAGTCTGGGCTAGTACCAACACCACAAAAGGGAAAATCAGGACTCCAAAAGCCACCGCAACATTCTTCACGGCAGGAGGCAGCAAATCATGGCCAAGAACAACAGTGCCACTCGAAACATGCAGGCAGAGTCTGCTGGACGGGGCAGATGACTGGGAGTGCACTGCAGACCTCCCAGAATGGAAGAGTCACCCAGAGATCATCAGCAAGAGTGGCATGAGACCAGACATAGTAGTCCACTCTAAGTCAACCAAGCAGCTGATCATGATCGAGCTCACGGTGCCATATGAGAACAGAATGGAGGCAGCTCAAATCTACAAGACTGAAAAGTATGCTGATCTGGCAAACAGCCTGAGGAGAGAAGGCTATCAGGTCAAAGTCCTCACTGCAGAAATTGGAGCTAGGGGGTTTGTAGGAACGTCTGCATACAGCCTCATGAAACAGCTCTCAGTTGCAGGGAAGGAAAAAACCAGAGCCCTGAAAGCAATGGCAGAAGCGGCAGAGAGGTGTTCAAGCTGGATCTGGTCAAGGAGGAACAAAAGTGAACTTCATAAGGCTTAATTTCCCTACAAATATCAGGTGTCCCTGTGGCTCAGTGGTTAAAGTGCGAGTCATTAAGTGGAAAATGAGCATGTCCAGAGGGTCATGGGTTCGAATCCCAGCCATGGCTCGTCCCAAGATGGGAAAAAAAGGGGCAGCAGAGGGACATCCGGAGTCATGAACCGGGTGTGGCCCAACCCCCCTAGAGTGTCAGGAGATAAGGGCCGAAACACTTGCTTGAAGGGGGCTTCTCTTCTGAGGACTCTCTGCTGCCACGCTCTCCACGAGTTTCTTTCTACTATATAAAGTGGGAAGGCCATTTCCTCATTTAGCTCTTTCAGTATTCTTGATCGGGTGGCATCCGGACCACATGCCTCATTAGGGTTTAGAGACTGTAGTTTCTTTTTTATTGCATCCACAGAAATGTCTATATTTTCTAATACTATGCCTTTTGACCTTGAAGCTGGACCTAGAATATTTTGTCACTTTCAGTTAAGAACGGATATAATTCCATTACACCATTTTCTTTTCTTTCTTTTAAACTTTCTTATCCAGATGACTTTTAATGCAACAATGCATGTTTTGGCATTTGGTACATTGAAGCCCTTCCATTTTACACGCTCTGTCACTAGCTATCCTCCTGCTAATTTTATTTCGTTTACTACATTCTAGATCCCATGAACGTGCACCAACGTTTGAATAGAAATCCAGTTTGTTTGTTATTGTTTCTGCATTTATGGATGCATATTCATTATATTCTACAATTCTCTCTCTCTCTCTCTCTCTCTCTCTCTCTCTCTCTCTCTCTCTCTCTCTCTTCTCTCTCTCTCTCTTCAGTTGGTGTAACGTAATTCACTGTGAAAAGGAATTGACCCCCTGTCACTGACTGATAGAATTGGGATTGAAAGGATGTCTCACCATTTTTTTTTTCATGTGATAAGCACCCACAATCATGAAGTTGAATGTTTTTTTGTTTATCTATTTATTTTGCTTTTCGGATTTGGGGACTCGACGAAGAGAGAGAGAGAGAGAGAGAGAGAGAGAGAGAGAGAGAGAGAGAGAGGTGGAAGGTAGGTGAGATAGTGGGAATGGAGGTGGGCGGTTTAACGGTGTAGGTCACGTGTTCAGATAGTGTATTCATATTATGATTTACAAAAGAAATTGCTAACGAATGTTTATTATCTGAAGTCATATAATTCTTGAAAAATGTAATGTTTATGTAAATGTTTATTGAAATGTTTAGTGTATTCGTATTTTGTAGATTCGTTGGAAGTGAGTTCCGGACACAGGGTCCACAGTAAGCTACATTTTCAATGCATGGGTTGGGGAGAAGGATCGTCTGCGAGCCACAACATTGTTGAGTCTTTAAAAAAAAAAACATGAATATAACATGGCATGGTATTTGTCGGCATTTTAAACTTAAATGATTCCTCTTTTAATTCAAGTTGCCTACTCAGAGGAAATGTCTTCAGTGCTTTTAGTTTTGATTTTTTTGTTTTTTGTTCTTTTCATCTGTTGTTAGAGGCACAGCTGGAAGGAGCAGCTTTGCTGCAGGTCTATGGAGAGAACTCAGTCTTTTTTTTGTGGACATCATCACTCGCATCCCTTTATTTTGAAGCGTAGTTGATATGTGACATTATATGTGCGTGGAGGAAAAGTTTAAGCATAGTAGAGAGAGAGAGAGAGAGAGAGAGAGAGAGAGAGAGAGATTTGTCCGCATAATTATTTCCCTACACTTGTCAAGAAGGCGTCAAAAGTTGTGGCACTGGCAGTCTTCGCAGGGAGCTCATTCCAATCCATGGCATCCTCAGGATAATTGATGCTGGGTGCACTATCAATCAGCTTGTCTAAAAAATTTAACTACAGTCAGCAGAATTTAACATGTTAGTACTGTTGGAAAATTATGCTAAACTCACATTCATTCTGGGTGCAAGGTGACAGCTTCAAATGGAACGCTATGCAGAGCTGCCTTTCCTATCTAAAATTCATTTTCATGGTTTCTGTGTTCTAGATATAAAGAAAACAATAAGTTATCATAAAAAGTCAAACCAACAAAAGACCCTGACAACAAACAGTCTCTATGTACAGGTAAAATAAGTTTTAGTGGAATATTTCTCGGCCTTTTTTTTTCTTCTATGTTTCTTTTTTTTTTCTTCTACATTTTACTGTCTTCTTTCCTGAGTTCTGCCGGTATCATGAGCTCAGTTTTTTTGTTTTTTTTTTCCGGGGGGAGGGGGGGGGGGGGCTTGGAACTGGCTGTAGTTTGATCTGGTTTGTCTGAACGATGTTGTTCTAGCTGACGGAGAAGCATTGCTCCTCTTGCATGCTTTCTTCTGCATTTTCCAATGAATTTTTTATCTTCAGGAGGTACAATAAAATAGAAGAGAGGATGGGCACGGGTTGATTTCCAGGCCAAGCCTAGCCTTACAAGTATTATGGACACTGTAAAGAAGTGTTCAGTTCAGTGTTGGCAATTAGACAGACCAAATATTAAAAGTTCCTTCACCATCTGACTGAATGATAGCAAAAAACATCGATAGAGTCGGTTCATGAAAAGTAAGTTCAAGGCCCAAATGTGTTCCATCTGGACACTAAATAAGGGGAGGAACCAGGGCATAAGGTAGTACGCCGACGAAGAGGTTAATGTCCTTGCGTGGCCTTGGCACGACTGGATTGTGAACTCACTTATTTGTGATCTTTCATTGAAACTTTTAAGGAACAGTTTCAAATTACTCACTGAAAGGAGAAAATAATTTTGCAATGAACTTTTACAATTATTATTCGATGCCACACCCTTAAAATTATGTTTATATGCTTGGTTTTTACGCTGAAGCAGAGCCTACTTTCGTTCTTATTTTGGCGTGGTTCCGGAGGGAGTAACAAGGGAACAGCCAATAGCATTAGCATACAACTACAAGCAAAATGAACGTCAATGGCGCTCTCGGTTCAGCATGAGGGCGAAAATTACAAGAAAACAGAAGCCAGATTAATGAGTTCGGGTGGAAGTAGCCGGCTTGCACATCAGGTGGGTTTGAAATAAATTTCTTTGAAATTTTATGTCCGATCTTTTTGCTGAATTCAGTAAATATGTCATGCTGTCATAAAGAAACCTAAACTCTTTTTATCACCCATTTCGTCCGCATTCCAAACGTCAACAAATAATTTAACCAACGGTCAAAACTCATTTTCTCTTTAAAATGATGATGAAGTCATGTATGATGAAAAGCTATTTGGCCATTTCTGATGCAAAGATTTTAACGGTTGCTTTGGACAGTCTCATGTATGATTATCGTCTGCTTCGATATTTACCCGGGTAACAACTGTGTGTGATCGTGACGGTGACATGGGAGCACCACCCAGTCAACGAACAAAACAGAATTTGCGCTATTTTGGAGCGCAGATAACAGTGTTGTTTCAACAAATATTTTAGAGCTAGCTGTTATGTTACTTCTAGTTCATGTTTATTTTGATTTGAACACAATTCATGAAAATCTGTGAGAAACGATCTGAGCTGATCATTGTCATATGGTCGCCATAGCTGGGTCAGTGTTGTAGCAACTTGGAGGATCATTCATGATACACGACTGACTGAGATCAAGAATTAATTAAATGTGTTTGCACACAGGTGAGGACATTCCTTCGATGTTTTGTTATTTCAGCAGGTGTACTTTTGCAGTTCACAAGGATTGCCTCAACAAATGTAAGCAATGCGACGTGACTCGTAACTCGAAGTCAATTGAAGAGGATCAGGATGTTGATGAATGTGACTCCGAAAATAGCATTCCGCGTGTTGTGATCAGTATCAAACCCAGCTGACACAGCCATTGGGCTTTTTTTTTTCATATTCTTTTTTGATTACGACAAACCTGACACGTTCTGTGCCAGTGAAAACACAGTATATATGTTTTGATTTGTTTTGACTTTGGTAGTTGAAGTGTACTGATAATTTCTATCAGCAGTGCTGTTGGATTTTTTTTTCTTTTTTAAAGAAAAGATGAAAATAAAATGGACAAAAGGAGAGGTGGAAAATCAGGCTAAAGAATTATACCTCTAAATCTTATGTTTACCTGTAAATAGAGATTATTTGTTGCCACAGTGGTTTTTGGTTTGACTCCTTCTTCATGATTAGTTTACTTTATATTTTGAACACAGAAACTATAAAGATGAATTTCAGAAAGAGAAAGGATCTCTGCATATTGTCCCATTTGATGCTGCCATTTGCACCCAGAATGAAACTGAGTCCAGCATAATTTGCCAGCAGTACTAACATTGTTAAATGTTGTTGACTGTAACAACATTTTAGAAACTCAGTGATTTGATAGTACACCCAACATTGAATATCCAGAGAATGCCAGACCATACTTTCCATCAGGATTTGCAAGACATTCGATTTTGAAAAAAAGGAGACATTTTGAAAACTTTTCAGTCTGTTGGCCAGGATACTGAACCCTCTTAACATTTTTTTTTTTTTTTTAAAACAAATGACTTAGTAAGCGAATATTTAGTTATGCGTTCATTCAGTCATATTTAACTGAGGCAACTAAACAGCCATAGATATCTAGGTGAAGATCTCATTTTAGAACATTGCTGTGTGAAAAATTGATTAAGCTGGAGGCAGATTATTATTATTATTTTTTTTTTTTTTTGGTTTTGTTTTACTGTATATTAAGAATAAAAAGATCTACTCA